>PJEM01008464.1:0-82480 GCA_004023845.1 Helogale parvula | reverse complement strand
TAAACTAAGAGCAATTGTTTTTCATAAACAGCTCACAGACTCAGGGCTGACTCCAAGCCTCTGATCTCAGTCTTCCCTCAGAGCGTGAAGAAGACGACACGAAGGGTCTGTGTGAGAATGGGGGCATCCGTACTGATTCCCACTAAGGGAAAAAGATTATCACCCGCACTTTGATGTGGGTGTTGTTTAAAAATCACACGTGTTCTATGATTTTACAATAAATAAAGTGAGGTAATACAGTGAATAAATAAGTGAAGCATTTTCCTTGGCTGCAAGGCTGACTCAGTGTCTCCTGTTTCTAAGAGAAAACATATCAGATCAACCGAGGCCTTTTGACTTCCTTTCCCTTCCGTCGTTTCCTGCGGCCTTTTGTTCTCGGCCCTTTTATGCCTCCTCATTAGAGCCCCTGGCTCTCTAATTTTGCAGCTCCACCATTTGACACTGAGTTGACCTTTCCTTTTGACAGGACTTGCTGCTTTATATTTTCCCTTCCCACTCTGCAAAGATAAAATCTCATTTCTCAATGAAAACCGAGACTCAGATACAAAGTATACTTAGGAATTGGCTTAATTGGCAAAGAAAAAAAGAAAATTATTGAATGAGCTAGATAGGTGACCCTAGCCCAAACCCAGCTTTAAATCTGGCATTACTATTATCCTTTTTCAAATGCAGAATTGAACCCAAATCACTACTTTGTGAAGGTTCTTCGAAACTTAATCTAGCACTGCAGGGGGGCGGGTGAGTGGTGATTATCTGCACTGAGAATCAATGCGGACAAACTGCACAGTCACCGGCTTGAACCTAAACCAAACTGGAACAGACTTGGGTGCAGCTAGAATCTCAAATCCAAGAATAACATTTCAAGGTTCTGCTCCATGTGGGGCTAAAGCAGCAACAACTAGTAATTTTATCACATAGACTTAGTAGACTCTGAAAATAAGCAGCTTTGAGAATTTGGTTTTACCCGTCAGATTAGTGGGCTCTTATTTATGCCTCAAACTTAAGTTGGTTGGGTCCCAAATCTTCCAATATTTCTCTCCCTCCACCTCCTCCCTTTCCCTTCTCTCTATCCCCCTCCCCACTCTTTCCCTCAATCCTTCTCTCTTCCTCCTAGGTCTTCTCCCTCACCCCTCTTCCTCTTTTCAACCTTTGATTAGGGGATGTGTGGCAGCGATGACCTCCTAGTCTCAGCCTTCTTACAATTCCTTCCTCAAGGGAACCAATCCATTTTCATGAATCCAACTCCTTATCCCTATGATTTCTACCTTCTGTTTCTAGTTCTATCCTTCCCCCTGAATTCCAGATCTACAGGACACAGTCACATGAATATTGTTGTAACTTGTCCCCAAGAAAGTTGCATCACAGCCTTCTCTTGTTGAAAGGTGCAGCCTGTCCCTTTACCCCCTTGAATCTAAGGGGCCTGTGACTGCTTTAACTAAGAGAACAGAGTCTCCTGCCTGAGTCTCCTGGAACTAGTGTTCCTGGGAAAGCCAGCCACTGTGAACGTATCCAACTACCTTGAGACCACCATACTGCAAGGGAGCCCATGCCAGGAACAAGGAGAAGCCATATGGAGAGAGTGATGCCCAGCCAGCCCCCAAATGGCCCAGACATCACAGCCCAAGTACCAGGCACATGAATTAAGAAGCCATAACTTCAGCCTTAGCTGCCATCTGACTGCAATCCAGGGGAGAACTACCAGGTGAGCTTATCAAAACCATAGACCCGAGGTGTCCGGGTGTCTCATTCAGTTAAGCATCTGACTCCTAATTTTCCCTCAGATCCTTATCTCACAGTTAGTGAGTTCAAGCCCCACATCAGGCTCTATGCAGAGCCTGCTTGGGATCCTCTCTTTCCCTCTCTCTCTGTCCTTGACCTACTTTCACACTTGCAAGTACTTGCTCTCTCTCAAAATAAATAAACGAACTTAAAAACAAAACACAGAATGGTAAGAGATATTAATAAAATCTCAAGGTGGTTTGTCATGCAGTAATAAATAACTGGAAGAGATATCTAACTTTTATTCAATTGCTGACGCATTCATTTAAAAATTGTTTGTTGAACCCTTACTGTATATGCAGCAACTTGCTAGATATGAGGAATGGCAATGAATAAGAGATCCAATTCTTGCTGCCACAGGGCTGATGCTCTTTTGGAAAGAAAGATATTGGAAAAAAAATTGATCCACCATTTCAGACTTCTAACACCTCTTTCCCTGCTCTCATGCTCAGCTAGTAACTTTTCATATTTTTTATTAAGATAATAGAAATAATTAGGGAGGAACTCCTTCACCAGCCTAGGACATAGACTTCTAACCTGGCAGCATCTATGTGGTTTTCTCTACCCACCTTCTCTCAGTCTCTAAATGAAATGTCCCCAGAGGCAACCCCATCCACGTGAAGTCTGCATCCCATTTCCTTCACAATGACTTCTTCGTCAGTTTAATCAGAAAGCAAACAAGCTCCAGATGATCTCAACCAGGCCCTTGACTTGAAATGCCATCTTTAGGTTGAGGACCAGAAATCCATATCTACAGCCTTGATCCCCACTAAGAACCACAAACTGGTATCTGCCCCCCAACTTATATATAAACTTACATATCTTTTTTTAATGTTTATTTATTTATTTTGAGAGAGAGAGAGGGGTGGACAATCCTAAGTAGGCTCAATATCAGTGCAGATCTCAACATGGGGCTTAATCCCATGTACTGTGAGATCATGACATGAGCCTAAGTCAACAGTCAGATGCTCAACGGACTGAGCCACACAGGTGCCCTTAAACTTACAAATCTTAATGGGCATCTCTTGACACCTGTAAAATAGGTAACTTGACAAGTTACAATAGTAACCTGACAGGACCCAAACAGAACTCTGGGTGCATCCCCTGCTGCCCACCCTCTCTCACATTCTTTTCTGTCCCGATAAATATCTTCTTCATAATTCCCTTCCCAAGATACACAGGTTATCCTTGATTCTTTCCTTTGTCTCCCCCACATCCAATCCTGCAAGCAGCCCTGTTGACTCTAATTCCAAGACATATCCTCAATCCACTCACTCTTTTTCAGCTTTGGCATCTCCATCCTGGTGCAAGCCACCATCCTCTCTCTGTAAATTGCTGAAGTTACAGCCCCTGATTTCCACTCTTGTCCTCCTACCATCCACTCTTTTTATATCATCTAGAGTGTCTTTTAGAAACATGAATCGTATCATGAGATGCCACCTGTTTAATGGCTTCCCAGTGGCTTCCATTGTACTTAGAAAGCTAACATTTCTGTCTCGTTACTTTTTTTTTTAACTCTGTGTCCCTGTTTCCGTGATCTAGTCTCTCACACCTCATTTCACGTGACTTTTGCCCTCCATGTTCCAGCAATGAGATCTTTCACTCCTAGCACAAGCCAGGCTTGTTCCCACTTCAGGGCCTTTGTGCCAGCTGTCCGCCCTGGTCTTGCTTGGTTAACTCTTGCTATTCAGTCTTTAGCTCTAATGTCTCCTTCTCAGACTACCCAATCTAGTATGTGCCACTCTATTTTAATTCCTCACATAATACTGCTCACTCTCACCTGGTTCCTGTTCCTGTATTTTTTACCTTTTCTGTGTTCCATCACCCTGTACCTAGAAAGTAAGCTTCACGTATGGAAGGGCTTTGT
Organism: Helogale parvula; assembly: GCA_004023845.1. Lineage (NCBI taxonomy): Eukaryota > Metazoa > Chordata > Mammalia > Carnivora > Herpestidae > Helogale > Helogale parvula. Next base: position 78,834 of record PJEM01008464.1, on the reverse strand, counting down.
CCTATTGAGGGCGGCCTCCTCAGCACTCAGAACGGCGCCTGGCCCCATAGTAGGTGCTCAGTAAACATTTATTGGCTAGCAGACTGAAACAATCACTAGTGTGATGAGAATTATGAAGAAGTGCACCAGGTGCTATGGGAGCAGATAAATGAATGGATGACCCTAGTTTCAGGGGTATCAGGGTCCATTTCCTTGAGAAGGTAGTTCAAGCAAAGACCAAAGGATTAAAAAGAGAAAGTCAGAAAAGCTGTGGGCACAGGGCAGGGGCCGGGGTGTTAGGGAGGAGAGCAGAGGGGCATGCAGAAAAACCCTGAGGACAGGAAATGCCTGGTTCTCAGGAAGAGAAGTTAAGCAGGTCGGGTCAGGGCCACACCTTGTGGAAGGAGCAGGCCCTGAGAGGGGCAGTGGTGCCTGCAGGTCACTCACTTTCATTCTGTGTACACCTTGCTCACCTTTTTGTCAATTTGGAGTCTTCATGAATGTGACTTTCTCAGGGACTCCTAAATTTTCCCACTGGGTGGTGAAATCCTGGGGTCACCTCTGTCTCCTCTCATTGGGAATTTTTCCAATGGATCACCCCTTCAAATCTCTAATCTGCTCTCTGGTCCCCATTCTCAACATCCATGTGGGAAGGAGGAGCTCCTTTGTCTCATGGAGACCCTCAGGCTTCTATCTTAGACCCTCTGACAGCTTTCGGAGACCCACTGACTCTCACTTGGCCCACACCTTCACCACACACACACACACACACACACACACACACACACACACACACCCTAGCAGCCTGTAGCCCCACACTTAACCTTCCTGGGCAGTAGTGGCTTTCATCACAGCATTTCTCCAACCAAAGACTTGACTCCCTGGTTCCAACAACATCGTCTCTCAACTGCATCACCAGCTCCATGCCTCCCATTCCAGCGGGTTTCCCTGAGCCTCTTCTGAAAGATAGGCATAAGGCAGTGAACACACCATAGTCCTTCTCCACCCCCACACTTTCACATGTGCCCCAGATTTACCTCCTCTCTCCTCTCAACGCCTGAGTCCTCCTCCTTTATAAACACCTGTCCATCACTCAGGAAGTGGCCACGGCTAAAATTTTAGAGTCTAGAACCAGATGGTTCAGAACTAGATCCTGAACAGCAGGTGCGTGGTCCCTCTCTGTGCTTTGTTTTCCTCATCTGCAAAATGGTAGTAAAAAGACTACCCAAGTCAGAGGGTTCCTGTGAGCATTATAGGAGTTGACATATATGGAGTGCTTAGGACAATGCCTGGTACGCTGAAAGCACTAAGAAGTGTTTACTATTGTTGTTTTTGTTGTTTTCAATCTATTTTTCCTGCTCTAAACTCATAAAGCATGCAGGGTAGTCCATAGCACAGACTTATAGTTTACCTCTATTCCCAACTGTACTTTTTCCTATTGTTTCCCAAGACCTCCAAAGGGATTCTCATTTCCTTGAAGACAGAGAAACAGCAGAGGTTGTGTTCTGTGCTGACAGCCTGAGGGAATGCCACGATGAACAAGGCAGGGTCCTAGTCTGTATCTATCATTCAGCACCATGGAGTGTGGAAGTATTGGTAACAACAAGGCCCAGAGTGAGAAGTTGGGGAAGGGTTATGGAAGCACCAAGGAGGAGCTTTCTGGAAGCAAGGCTTCCTAAGCTGTAGGCTGAAAGAAGAATGAGAATCTGGTCTAGAAAGTAGAGGATGGAGGAGACTGTAACAATTCACCCTGACCCACACGCACAACCTGAGCTGTTCTTCCTAAAGTGGCATTCAACAAAAGCAGTAACTCAACATCCAAATAGCACCGGAAAGGATTTTAAAACTCTACTGAAGTTTTTAAAAGGAGTTTAAGGCAAGATACACTGCATGACTCAGAGCAAATTATCCTAAAATCCCTCCTCAGTTACTCTTACCCGTCTCCACAGCAGCCACTCAGAAACCCCTCCTGGCTCCTTTCCCTCCCTGTTCTCAAACTCTCCTCCTGAATCTCCTCCAGCCTCGCCGCTTCCCTTCCAATTGCCCTTCCCACTTCTGCTCACCTCTTTATTGAATAGGATGCATTTTGCTTTTCTAAGGCCTCTTTCAATTCATCTTTTTTTAAATCAGGGATATACACCAAAGTATTCACAGATAAAATGATAGAAGCTTTGGAACTGACTTCAAAATAATTGAGACAGATGAAATGAGATGCAGATGAAACGAGACTGACCGTGAGGTGGTGACTATTAAAACTGGGCAAGAGGCCATGACAGGACATGATACTATTCTTTCTAATATTCTATGTGTTTGATATCTTCCATAATAAAAATTTTTAAATAAAACAAAAATATTGGTTATGGCCTACCAAATTGATTTCACAATCCACTAATAAGCCAAGGATTATAGTTTGTGAAATATCTTCTAGAAAGCCTGGGAAATTTGAAACTAGATGGTAAGAAAGCATGTCAACATCTCGATATAATCTAATACCCCCCGAATAAGGTCTGTTTCTTCTTCCTGAGTTAGGAGGTGGGGTGTTTGCTGTTTTGTTTCCCCTCGGGGTACAGGTCCTTATCAGACATGCCTCTTTGCCAAAATGGAAAGTTATCTCCACCCACCAAGACCGGGGTCAGTTTCCCATGAACTGAGAGGTCTGGACTTCAGAGGGTTTGTGCCTGAGGCGCACAGCAATCCTGTCTGTGATCAACCACGACATTCCCATAGTGGATCCAAATTAGGGGACATTGTCTGTGACCAAAGCCCTGCAGGGACTCTGAGAAGTCCGTGGGAGGACAAGAAACATGCTCATCCCTCCTCTACAACCATCTGGCCACCACCCTGGGCTCCTCAGCTGCCCCTGGTGTTCTCTGAGGAATCCTGCTCACTGTATCCTTCTCTCCCTTTCTAATTAACTTATGAAAGTGCAAGTTCAGGGGCATCTGGGTGGCTCAGTTGGTTAAGCATCCGACTTCAGCTCAGGTCATGATCTCATGGTTCATGAGTTTGAGGCCTGCATTGGGGTCTGTGCTGACAGCTCAGGGCCTGAAGCCTGCTTCAGATTCTCTGTCTAACCCCTCTCTCTGCCCCACTCCCCCCACAAAAGTAAATAAGCATTAAAAAATTTAAGTACAAGTTTAGACAGCTTTTCATTTGTACAAAGTGTAGGGTTGTTCAGAATCTCTTGGTCATGAGGTGTTCCGAACTAGTTTCAAAGTTCTTCATCACTCTGTGCCAACCCTCGGGCATTATGCTGCAGCTGACCCTTGTGTCTGAAAGCACCCATGGACCATTTCCCTCTCCTCTCTGCTATGGAGCTATACATTTCACATAGAAACCCCACTTTGGTGACAAAAATCTTTCCATAGCTGAAGTAATTCTGCCACCAATTCTGCCTAGAGGCTTCTAGGGTTTGAGTTCACAGTCCTCACTCTGTGGACTCACACTTCTCCCCGCTGGAAGCCTGTCATCTTTGTAACCCAAGGTTTTCCCATCCTACCCACAGTTTCTGCAAGTTTTTTTAATAGCAAATAATCTTTATGGGTGGTTTCCAAACCCTTATCTCTCGAACCACCATGGTTCATGCTGTTAGTACGTGTATGAATAAAATCTCATATGGCAGTGTGGGGGAAATGCACAAAGAGGTGACAGAAATAGCCAAGCGAGTCCTGTATGGTGTCTGTTCCAAGCAAACAAGAAGGGAGGTGATTAGTACATCCAATCTAGACATGACAGTGAGCTTGGCCAGTTGTGGTTATCAGTGGGTCCCCCCTGGAATGCTTTGCAAAATATATATTTGATGTCAAGTTGCCAGCTACTTGGGATATAATCTCCATTTTGGATTTTACTGCCTTTAAGAAATAAGGCAAACTTCTGCTTGAGAAAGGGTGGGTTATGCCTCTTGCCTATAACGCAGAAAGTGTGGTTCCATGCCCTTTCTAGACCAGATGGATATATAGATTGTCCTGAGGTTGAATGTTACCCTTGCTCTCCTGGATAACATTGTCTGGGCAGTAATAGATCCATCTCAGGAGGGCCTGGTGATGTGGCTTCTGACCATGTACCTGCAGTATCTGGTGACCTGTTAGATCTGCTTTGAGGGGACTGGCACATGACCTCAGCACCATCATTCCTACACACTATCAGCAAAAAAGTCTAAGCCCAAGTCCTCCAAACCCTGACCGAGTACCTAGAAATGGAGGCCCCCAAATACACTATTGAACGATTCTGGGATTACTTAAACAAGATTGAAGAATGGTGCTTTTGGCTTATAAATGTACATATAGACTACCTCCCGGAAGAAATTATAAGCCTTTCCCATTACCATAAAGTACACTATACAAAGGGTGCTGACAGCCTTTGTAATAACTTACGTCCAAAGATTAGTGACTCTAGTGGTAACCTTCTCCACCATCTTGGAAAATGTGATAATCCACTGTGAACCCCCTCATCCCTCATTTTGTTTCTTGCAACCCGCTGCGGAAACCTATGCCCTCACTTGGCTTTGAGCCACACCACCAACTCTCTTGGAGATGTCCCCCAGAGCCCTCATTGAGTGTCCGTTCCGCCAGCTAGCTAAGAGAAGAACTGACACAGGGTGACTCGGGATTAAGACTTCTCGGTCCAGTTAAAATAAGTAAATAATAAAAAGTAAATCACACTTAGGAAGCCATTTCTCTACAAGCTGTGATATGGCTGCTACTATCGCTCTAGAAATTGACAGTAATCTAGCCTTGCTGGGATCAGGTACTACGGCCTCTGGGGATCCTATACCCAGGGGCAGGGAAGAAGGTCTGGTCCAGGACCAAGTCGTAGTATAGTTTCCTGGCTTCAGGAAACCCTGCTCTCCAAGTCCTCCATCGCTGTGGTGGACACTAGGCTAAGTGGCACCGCCAGATGACCCCAGAGAGGGAGATGAGCAGCTCCCTGAGCAGCTGGGCCTGGGGACCAACTATGAGTATGCCACTCATATTGCCCATCCCCTGATATCTACCTCTGACTTCCTTTCTATTCTGGAATGGATTCACACTGCAGAAACTGTGTCCATGAATGCTTGGATAAACAGAACAAAACAAAACAAAGCCAATGAGGGAGTAGAGCCTCTCAATCTCAGTGCAAAGTCCAGAGGCCCCGTGCAAGGCAGACTCTGTTAATGCAGCCAATCCTGGGTCAGGCATTTCCCCAAAACCTGGCTCCACAGTTTCTTAGTGGGTTCCACCCACTTCCCCAGGACTCTGAGGTGCCGCTCCACAGAGAGGGGCTGCTATACTGAACCCATGCCGTCGACCTTGCACTGTAAGACCATCAGCAGGCAGTCCCGGTGAGGGTGTCCTTGAAGCTCAGTTCGGGGAGATATTGAACTCAGTGAGTTTCTGGGACCAAAAGGACAAGGCCCAGGACACCTTCTCCCTACTTGGCCAGGTTGGGCACACAAAGTGACTAAAACCAAGGAATAAAGCTGGGAAGTGTTAAGAGATTGTAACATATGTTTTCTCATTTTGTTTTGCAGTGCATGACAGTGAGCTGAGGACTTATGAGGCAGGGCCACATTATCACTTTTAAAGTTTATTTCATTTTGAGAGAGAGAGAATGTGAGCAGAGGAGGGGCAGAGAGAGGGGGACAGAGAGAGAGAATCCCAAGCAGGATCCATGTTGTCAGCACAGAGCTCGATGCAGGGCTGTAACTCAACAACAGTGAGACCATGACCTGAGCTGAAATCAAGAGTCTGATTCTTAACGAAACGAGCCATCCAGGTGCACCCCGTTATGACTTCTGAGGGCCCTAGACACTTTAACCTTCATGGGTTAAAGTGTTTCCTTCCATCTTTCCACACTGGCCCTGAGCTTCCTGCTCTCAGGTGATTTCTGAATCTCCAATTCACTTTGAAGGGTAGGGGAGTAGATGTGAAGGGAAATGTCATTTCCCACACACAAATCACCACAGCCCTGTAGTGACAGACGATTACAATTTCCAATTTTATTATTTTTTTTAAATGTTTTATGTTTTTTATTTATTTTTGAGAGACAGAGAGAGACGGTGTGAGCAGGGGAGGGTCATAGAGAGAAGGAGACACAGAATCCAAAGCAGGCTTCAGGCTCCGAGCTAGCTGTCAGCACAAAGCCCGATGTGGGGCTCGAACCCACGAACCATGAGATCATGACCTGAGCTGAAGCTGGACGCTTAACTGACTAAGCCACCCACGTGCCCCTGCAAGTTCCAATTTTAAAGGAAATTTTATTCAAGCATACTACCAGAAATATCAAGAATAAATTTTGTCCTTTCTTACAAACATCACTGAAGATGTATTAGCATTAGTCATGAGAAAAACTACTTGAAGATGTTTCCAAAGTTACCTTCAGAATCGGGGGCTTCATTATCATATTTTCCAGTCGTTGATTAATTGAGTATCCAGTCTTATGATTTACTGAGACACAAATAGAGAGACAGAAGATTGGCAATGGCTCTTAAAATATTGCACATTTGTCATTTTCAGAATTTCTCTGAAAATTTATTACAATTTTCTTTGTGTGGTTCTAATTCACTTTTTCCTATCTTATTTTACGGGTCAGAATTTAAGATAAAATCTTGAAATTTTTCTTTTCCAAAAGATATCAGGGGTGCCTGGGGGGCTCACTTGGTTGAGCATCCGACTCTCGATTTTGGCTCAGATCAAGATCTCATGGTACATGGGTTGAAGCCTTGTGTGTATGGCTCTGCACTGACAGTGTGGAGCCTGCTTGGGATTCTCTCTCCTCTCTCTCTCTCTGCCCCTCCCTGGCTCGTGCTCTCACTCTCTCTCAAAAATAAATGTTTAAAATATATTTTTTAATTAACTTTGACCTAATACAGGTTAGCAGCACACTGAGCAGCAGATTGTGTGTGTCCGTGAATGAGGATGGAGGATTACACAATTAGAGAGACTGAGAACCGCTCTTAACATCATCAGAACTAAATCTAGAACTGAATTACCGGTGGGGAGGGAAACTAATTTTTTCCTCTACCTTTCTAGTTTCTCAGCTAAGACCCCTCCCATGATAAAGCGAGGAATAGGAGAAAAAGAATTACGTCCCCTTGGGAGCATCACAAAGCTATGACCCAAAAGCAGCCAGGCAATTGAGGTTTATTTACCTCCGGAGCTAAGGAAAGGGATGGGGCCTGGGGCTTCAAAGGGGAGGAAGACCATTCACAGGAAGGTAAAAAGAGGAAATGTTCAGTAAACAAAGGTTGCTGACTTGCAGGTAAGTCTCTCAGATGAAAAGGTTATCTCTGGTAATAACTCTCTTCCTGGTACAGACCCCTATTCTAACTCCTCTTGGGCAGTTATGGGGGAGGTTAGCGGCTTTTCCTTTGTCTGCTGAGTCTTGATTGCCTTTGGCTCAAAATAATCCACATCCCAAAGTGGCACGTTCTGATGTGGCTTGGTCTGAACCCTTCATTATCTTAGAGCAGCAGTAGGCAAACTACAACCTGTGGGCCAAATCCAGCCTACCACCTGTTTTTGATTGGTCCAGAAGAATGGTTTTCACATTTTTAAGTTGTTTAAAAAAAAAAAAAAAGACAAAAGAAGAATAATATTTAGTGACATTTGAAAATTATGTGAAATTCAAATTCCAATGTCCATAAATAGAGTTTAATTAGAACACAGCCATGCAAATCTATTTAGATTGTCTACGCCTGTTTTCTTGCTAAAGGGCAGAGTTGAGTATTTTTGACAGAAACCGTATGTCCCACAAAGCCTAAACTTTTTACTACCCAGCTCTTACAGAAATTGTTTGTCGATCCCTGTCTTAGAGCCTAAAAATTCCCTACACAGCATCAAAGCCACTAAGTTTCTTTTAGTGATCAGGCAATTGGGGCTTATATAATAACATTTTGAGATAAGGAACTCTAATCCATGAATAATATTACTAGTTAACCTCTGTTAACCTCTTATTATGTGTTAGGCTTTGTGCCAGGTGTTCTTTTGTTTTAAACTTTTTTGAAAAATACCCTCTTCCGCTTCCTTTTATTTCTTGAGGGTTTCACGAATCGTAAACCATACAGGAAAGTGTCCCAGCAGGTTCCCTCCTGCACCGTGGCTTCTCCGCTCCCCTGCCACCCAGCCTCCCCTCCGGCCATCTGTCCATCCGCCCCGGCTGGGCCTCTACTTGGAGGCGAAGGTCTTGAAGCTGTTCTCGATGCTGAAGACAGTGAGGGCGACGTGGCAGCTCGCGGCTTGGAGTCCAGGAGCCTGCGCGCCAGCAGCTAGGGGACTTGGCCTGTGGAGACGCGGTCTTGGTCCCCCACGTCTCGCAGTCGCTGTTGATAAGCCAGAGCCCTTTGGGGTCCGCGCCGGGCCACACGCTCTCCTGAGGCCAGGTGAGGTGCTGCGAACACGTCTGCCGTCGACAGGGAAAGTGTGGGCTCTCGGCGCCTGAGGACAAGGCCTCCCAGCTGGGAAAAACACCTGGTCACGGAGGTTAATCGGGCCGCGTGCGCGCGGGGCGCAGCGCACGATGCTGCAGAGGGCCGGCAGGTGCAGGCCAGGCCGGAGCCGCGCTTGCCGGAAGGAAGCACTGTAAGTCCGCACAGGGGGTGGGGGGTGGCGAAAGGGTGCCTCGAATGCCACTTGGCTGCGGACCTTTGAGCTGAACCAGGCAGAGCACCGGTTGGAAGTCCTGATGGATGTTGCGAGCGCTGGCGACCAGTGGGGCGCGCTGGCTGGAAGTGCACGTAAGAGCGCTGGGCCCTAGGGGAGGGCTGGGGGTCCTGCAGGCAGAGAGGGCTGGCCAGGATGTCATCTCCCCTCCAGGGCCGCGCGGTGGAGTGGGGGAGCTGCTGCTGGGGGTGTGGGTTGCCCTCGTGCAAGGGTGCCATGGTGCACCGTGGGGGTGCAATGCGGCCATTTCGTTGTGCATCCCTCCTGGCAGGACTTTTAGGAAGCTGTTTGGGACCCAGACGTATAGCTCTTCCCCGTTGGCCACAAAGATGAGCCAGCCCTCCAGCTCCTCCGGCACCTTGTCCTGAGTAGTCTGGTGTAGGTGCCTCTAGATCCGGGGGGCCAAGGCCGGGGGGGGGGTGCTTGGATGGGCAGGAACACTGGTAGTCTACCTGTAATGACCAGGAAAAGAAGGGGCTCAAACGTTAGGGGCCCGGAGAGGCCCCCGACACTCCTTGTGGCCGATGCCCGGGGTTCCAGAAGTCCAGGTGGGCAGGACCCGCCCTGAATGCTCTCTCTTGGGACCTGTAACCCCAGGAGGGCCAGGGTTGGGGGCCAGGCACACCCGAACCAAAGAATCCGCCATCTCTCAACTTGCCCTGTTCACCCTTCCACCCGGTGTCCCTTCAGACACCCTTCTCCCCCTTTATTTCAGCCCCCATGTGCTAGGTGTTTTTATCCATTGTCTCATTTTTTAAATTTAATTTAATCTTATTTTATTTTTGAGAGACAGAGAGAGACAGCGTGAGCAGAGTAGAGTCAGAGAGACAAGGAGATACAGAATCCGAAGATAGGCACCAGGCTCTGAGCTAGCTGTCAGCACAGAGCCCGTCACGGGGCTTGAACCCACAAACCGTGAGATCATGACCTGAGCCGAAGCCGGACGCTCAACCACCTGAGCCACCCAGGCGCCCCATCCATTGTCTCACTTAATCCCCCCAACAACCCAGTGACCTAGACAATGTCATGACCTTTACTTTATTGATGAGTAACATAAACTCAGGGAGATTAATTTATCCCAAGTCACTTGTAGCAAATCCCCTAACTGGAATTAATCCCAAGACCATCTAAGGCTATCTAACTGTGGCATCATTGTCACTCTCCAAGGCTTTCTTGGCATGATGAATATTTGCAACTTATATCTCTGGCAAACAGAGAGACTTGCATTTTTAAGATTGTATCTTTAAAGACTTGCATAAAACTTACTACTGTTCAAAGTAAGACTTCCTTTTGTTTATCCAAATTTAGACCTTTTTTAACTTCACAAGGGTGCTCTGGGTACACTTGCTCTTACTAAGCCTGTTTATCTAGCCATAGCCCCTCTTACTGTTTGTATTTGAGTTCCATCTGTCTCAGCCTTTTGGGATAGAAAGGGAATGTCTCTGGTCTCTGTCTATGGCAGTCTCCTCCACATTTTTAAAGTCTGCTATATTTTTGTTTCTTTAAATGCGATGGCCAGAATAACATATAGTGTTTACAGGTTCTATAAACTGGCAGGAGGGTGTTTCTTTTCATTTTCTGTGTCTTTCTTAATGATGTTTAGCATTTCAGTATTGGTTTGTTTCATCTCCTTGGGGCCGCAGAAGCAAAATAGGGCAATGTTTTTAGCTTACTGTGACCTCTCAGTCACATTCCTGGAACAGAACTTTGTTTGCCCAGAGCTAAGGATCCTATTATATTGCTCACATTAGTTTTCTCTGAATAGTTTGAGTATCATTTTCCTGCATAGTTCAAGTTTTTTAGTCCTTATTCTACGGAGAAAGGCACAGCACAGGCTGTGTGTGTACATATGTGTGCGTGTGTGTGTGTGTGTGTGTGTGTGTGCGTGTGCGTGCCTGTGCATCTGCACTGGCGAAGGCTGCCCAGTGAGGCAGAAGGCCTACATTCCTTTACAGGGACTGGAGATTCCAAACTTCTTCCCAAGAATACTAGATACGTTCTCTCTGAATTGGAAATCAGCAGACTGTTCCCATTACCCATGACCCTAGATCAATCTTTGAACAATTAGGTCTTCACAGAGACAGAAGTATCTACCACCTAAGCAATGTGGATAAAACAGATCTTTTTTAAAAATCCCCCTTTTCTTGCAGAGAGTAAAAACATTATTTTGATTTAGATATATTTACTCCTGTCTTCTTTAATATATTCTCTAAAACATGTATTTCTGCCAGGTTTATAGGTAATAAATTTTCATGTTACAAATCAAATGCCTCAGCATAAATGCCACTTGATAGCAGGGTCTTGGCCCTGACATAGCTCCTAAGAGGACATTTTTCAGCTCGCTGCGGTCATCAGTTTCCCAGGCTGTGTGATTTGATAATATCAGTCATCAAGCTGGATGAGAGAGACTGTGTAATTCCTGTGCACCAGTTTCTCTCCACAATGAAAGATTCTTTCTGGACACTCATGCAACTTTTTCAAAGTTTGCTTAAGTGTTTGTCATTATTTCTCTGTGATCATCATGCTTATTCTGTCTAATCTGCTAGCCCCTTATATACTAACTTCTCTCAGTTCCTTTTTGGAAAACCTAACAAAAATGTCATCCACCCTCTCTGTTGAATATATTTCTTACCTTATAGTTGTTTTTTTAAAATATTTTTTTAGGGACACCTCCGACTTCGGCTCAGGTCAGATCTCACGTTCATGGGTTCAAGCCCTGCGTCAGGCTCTGTGCTGACAGCTAGCTTAGAGCCTGGAGCCTGCTTCTGGTTCTGTGTCTCCTTCTCTCTCTGCCCCTCCCCCTCTCATGCTCTGTCTCTCTCTGTATCAAAAATAAATAAAACATTAAACATTTTTTAATTTTTTTTTTTTAAGAAAATGAAGGTCAGAAATACGAGGAATTGACATCAAGAAAATGCTTTTGCGGTAAGCATCCCTAAGTATGTGGTGTCCCTGTCAACTGCACTTGGCGTAATTCCTCATCCAAGGTGAGTACCGCCCCTGTCCTGAGTCCTCTCCGGTTCCTGACACTTTAGGGCAACTAATAAAGAAGACCGTTCCTCTTATACCACCATGTAATAAATGTAAACTGTGCAAAACTGATAATTAGGACAATGCTCTAGGATTTATTTTGATAACAATGATAATAAATGAATATAATAAATTCATATGTGAGGATAAAATATAAACAGAACATATTTTATTTGCTTATCAAAAACTCTACAGAATAGAATTTGTCTTATCTAGCATAAAGATTCTAAAATCGATATGTAATTTAAAGAAAAAACCCACATATAATCCAATCCAATATACTTCTGATAACACATTGTATATTCCATAAAGTATTTAGTATATAAACTTTGTGTCTACAACTCTTTGCAATGTGTGCAAGGATGTACACAATATAATAAAGAACATGAGTTCCCAATATGCTGATAGTATTTTAAATCTATGAGAAGATAATGGAACTGGACTCACAAAGTACACATATATGTGAATCCACCATCTCTTATCTCCTCTAAATAAATATAACAATAATGTTAAAAATGTACACATGGCCACTGGTAGACACTAAAGTCACTGAGATACTCACAGCCCTGCTCAGATCTCCTGCCATGTCGGGTCAACCTTAACCAAGGACAAAATAGTGCCTCTAAGTTCAAGGTGTAATTTAAGCAAATTTCAAATGTCTCAAGATGATACCCAACCCAAACTTTTGGTACCGCCAGTCCATTTATTGTCCTGCTTTCCATATAATTTTCTAAGGTTGACCAGCCTTCTGAGCCATCTCCACGTCGCATCAGTGGTCTGAGACAGGACTCAGCATGGAACTAGAGAAGCTATTTTTGGGGGCATTTCTTCCAATAGCCTATGCTTCCCAGCCTACACGTCCATCGGTGGAATATATTCCTGGGCTGGTTCCCTTTTGCTTCCTTTGGGACTAACTCCACCACCTCAGCCTCCCATGTACTTTGTGAGTAGGGTTTCCCATCCAACCCCATCTACAAGAGATTAACTGATGTGAGAATTATTAACTTGTAATCCTTATTCTTTGTTGGGTAAGACAAAAAAGAAAAAATTAGGCATTTATACTCATCACACATCAGTCATATATAAGTCACCTGGCTCAGGTGACCTAATAGACACAATTAAAACCTAGATGTACCGAGAACCATCTTGCACATTTCTCAGTAGGTCAGAATTCCACAAAAAGGGGCATGTCTTACCTGGCCTTTTAGAACTGGTACAATTTTATCAATAAAATGGCATGTATTCAAGATATGGAAGCAACCTAAGTATCCATAGATCAATGAATGGATAAAGAAGATATGGTATATACATATACACACACACACATATATATATACACCCCCACCAAAAAATATCGCTCAGCCATAAAAAAGAATGAGATCTTGCCATTTGAGACAACATGGATGGACCCAGAGGGTATTGTACTAAGTGAAATAAGTCAGACAGAGAAAGATAAATACCACATGACTTCACATATATGTGTAACCTAAAAAAGCAAAACAAACCCATAAATACAGAAAACAAACTGGTAGTTGCCAGAGGGTGGGGGGAATAGGCAAAATGGGTGAAGGGGAGTGGGAGATACAGGCTTCCAGTTATGGAATAAACAAATCATGGGCATAAAAAGCACAGCATAAAGAATATAGTCAATGGCATTGTAATAGCTTTGTGTGACGACAGACGGTACCTACACCTGTGGTGAGCATAGTACACGTATAGAGTTGTGCAATCACTTATGTGCACACCTGAAGCTAATGTGACATTGTGTGGCAGCTCTGCTCCAAGGCAACGTAAAATGGCACATATTGACAACCAGTTTATTTGAGCTTGGTGGAGATATTGTGTCACAGAGCCAGCAAGCAAACCTCAAAGGAGACTCCAGAACATTTCTTGATGATCAAAGTCCAGGGATGATGGATCAAGGTGACTGCCAAACCAGGTTCAACCTAAAGCCCGTGAGCGGACTCAGAGCCCAGATTGAAAAGAGAGCTGCCATTCCCAGGCTCAAAACAGGTACTATAGGAGATAGCCTAAAATTGAACCAAAGCCTGTGAAAACAAAACCAGCCATGTTTGAACCATGAGTCAGGGTAAGGAGGCCCTAAACCTGTCCAAGCTGGAAAAGACAAATTAATGCTTTTAGCCATGTCAAAAATGATTGAGTAATGTGAGTCTCTCTTCTTGTAATTACCTGTATATACTGAATAAAATTCTCTGGAATTGGACAAATAATAGTATGTGGTCTTAAGCTTTCTGTGCATACAGAATGTGCAGTAAAGAGCCTGCAAGAGTCAAGAAAGGGTAAGAGATTAAGAACCCCGGGGTTTTACATTTAAGGAAGACCTTGCTGCCACTTTTAAGAATCACAGAATGTTGGTGCGCCTGGGTGGCTCAGTCGGTTAAGCGGCTGACTTCGGCTCAGGTCATGATCTCACAGTTCGTGGGTTCTAGCCCCACATCAGGCTCTGTGCTGACAGCTCAGAGCCTGGAGCCTGCTTCAGATTCTGTGTCTCCTTCTCTCTCTGCCCCTCGCCAACTTGTGCTCTGTCTCTCAAAAATAAGTAAACGTTTAAGAAAAAAAAAGAATAAGAGAATGTTGCTGTCTCCTAACGACACCAGCCTGGATGGGAAGCTTTTAGCATACTAAGAATTCAGGTAACCAGACACAATCTTATATTAGGCTAGCAGTTTGCAGATAGCTCTCGAAACAAGGACTTCTATAGTCAACACTGGTATCTCCCTGTTTTATTAAAATACAGTATGCATTTGAATATTTGTTAGTATAAAAAAATTATAACCACAAAATACCACAATGAAAAAGATAGAAGATAGTAAAAATACAGCCCTGCGCTTTGTCACGTAGTCATTCTAGTTTCTACACGCAACTACATTAGAAATAGAAAATTATCAAAGCTTCTCACACATTTCCAAAGTTTCTATTTCCTGTTAAAGTGTTTGTTTTTAGGGGTCTCTGGGTGGCTCAGTCAGTTAAGCACCCAACTCTTGATTTCGGCTCAAAAGTCAGAATCAGGATCATGATCTCACATTTCATGGGATCCAGCTCCATATGGGGCTCTGTGCTGAGAACACAGAGCCTGCTTGGGATTCTTTCTCTCTTCCTCTCTCTGTCCACCCCTCCTGCTCACATGCACTCTCTCTCTCTCAAAATAAATAAATAAACTTTAAAGTATATATATTTCAAAAATGTTTGTTTTTATATCCTCATTAGCTGATTTTCAAGATCAACCTCACTGTTGATAGAGCTATGGTATACAAACAGGAAAATGTCATAAATATGTAACATTTGTATCTAAATATCTGGTCTGACCATTATTATGTTTTTTCTATACCATGTTCACCAAAATATAGTATCATATGTCATAATCATCCCAGTTTTGGAAAGAAGGCTTTTTAAAAATCTATTTATTTTATTTATTTATATGTTTATTTATTTTGAGAGAGAGAGAGAGAGAGAGAGAGTGCGCAGGGGAGGGGCAGGGGGAGAGAAAGAGAGGATTCCAAGCAGGCTCTGCTCAGCATGGAGCCTGACACAGGGCTCAGTCCCACCACAGGGTTTGATACCAACTTGAGATCGTGACCTAAGCCAATATCAAGGGTCAGATACTTGGGGTGCCTGGGTCGTATAAGCCTCTGACTCTTGATTTTGGATCAGGTCATGATCTCATGGTTGTGAGATCAGGCTTCCTGTAGGGCTCTTCCCTCATGTCGGGCTCTGTGCTGACAGCTTGGAGCCTGCCTGGGATTCTCTCTCTCTCCGTCTCTCTCTGCACTTCCTCTGCTCACACTCTCTCAATATAAATAAGTAAACATTAAACAAAAACTATTTTTTTCCTATTTGAAATCTTAGTTTTAAAATATTTCATATTTAACATATTTTACATAATCTTTTGATTGCTGAATAGGGCACATTGAGGGCAAACTCCATATCCAGACCTTAGTATTGTATAACATAATCAAAATTTGTTTTTTCTTTAAAATATAATTCAAATTGAAAAATAACTTACTACTTTAATATCAGAAATTGACTCAGAGATAATGGTTTCTCTGATTTTTGTTTAATAAAATCATTTCCAATATTAATATTGCTAGTCCCTCTATCACAGCTTATTTGAAAAAGGTCTCGTTTATTTATTTTTTATTTTATTTTATTTTGAGACAGCATGTACAAGCTTGGGAGAGGGGCAGAGGGAGAGAGAGAGAGAATGTCTTAGGCATGGAGCTCAATCCCACCACCCTGAGATCATGACCTGAGCTGAAATCAACAGTCAGATGCTCAACCAGCCGAGCCCCCCACATGCCCCCGGGTAATGTCTTAATAAACTGCCAATCTGGAGTTCTGCTCCTGTTAATGGCAGACAAGCTTATATGAGACTAATCTTCCTACAGATAATGATGGTAAACTTTAGACAAAAATATAAAGAACTACTCTCATAAGGCACCAAGAGTCCAAACTCTGTAGAACGTAAGGAAGGAGGAGGCCCACACTTACACAGCGTGGCCCCTGAAAGCACGCCCTAGCACAGACTATGCAGAGTGGCTAGAATTCAAATGGAAAACTGCAATTTTGTTGGTTTTAAATGTCATAGAATGGAATTCAAAGCTCCTAAAACATGTAGAAATAAAAGGAAGAAATCAGGGCGCCTGGGTGGCTCAGTCGGTTAGCCCTCCGACCTCGGCTCAGGTCAGATCTCACGTTCGTGGGTTCGAGCCCCGCCTCAGGCTCTGTGCTGACAGCTAGCTCAGAGCCTGGAGCCTGCTTCTGGGTCTGTGTCTCCTTCTCTCTCTGACCCTCCCCCTCTCATGCTCTGTCTCTCTCTGTATCAAAAATAAATAAAACATTTAAAAAATTTTTAAAAAAAGGAAGAAATCTCTGAAAGAGAGACAAAGAGGGGAGCCCTAAATCTGTATATATACTCCCCTCATGTCCTTTGCTGATTTCTGAACCGTGCATGCATGGGAGAGACTTCAAGGAACCCCGTGGAAAGTAACAGCTAGAAGGCCATAAAGATAAATAGATATTTCAGTTGCTGCATAGCATGGGGAGGCTAAATTTACAGTTTGGATCTGCAAAATTAAAAGGGCTTGGTAAATACCTTAAACCTTCTGTTGAAATTCCTATGAATTTCACAGGAAAAATTACTATGTCTCAGGACCGGGGTATTTGCCTTAAAGGCAAAGTTGAAACAAAACAAAACTGAAACAGACCTGCCCTCGCAAAGTATAAAACCAAAGTCTACAGAAATTCAGGGTAATGAGTCCATAATTAAACTGATGACTAGAACAGAAATTGACACTGTTCAAGGGGCACCTGGGTAGCTCAGTTGGCTAAGTGTCCAACTTGATTTTGGCTCAGGTCATGATCTTACAGTTAGTGAGATTAAGCCCTATATCGAGCTCTGTGCTGACAGCATGGAGCTTGCTTGGGATTCTCTCCCCATCGCACTGCCCCTCCCCGACTTATGCTTTAAATAAATAAATAAATAAATAAATAAACAAACAAACAAACATTTAAAAAATCAACACTGTTCAGGGGAAGATAATACAGTCCAGAGTCTCTACGACCTGTCAATTATAATGTCCAATATATAATTTTAAAAAATACTAGTTAGATTGTGTCAGCCTGGGTCTAATCAAAAACAGAAACCACGCAGAGTAATTTGAACAAAACAAGTTTAATATAACAAATTATTAAATTATGATAATAGAGTGATTATTGAAAGCTATAAAAAGAAATCAAAATTAAAGAAATAAAAACATAAAGATATAAAGAGAACTCAAAATGGCACGCTGTGGCTGAGGAAGAGTAGTCAAGGAAAAACACACTTGGAAGGGGCTTCCTTCTCTAGACCAGGGTTCAGACCTCATTGGAGAAGGTGTGGATGTAATGCAGTGGCAACAAAGAAGTCCACTGCTTCCTCAGTCCAGGGCTGGTCCTCATCAGCAGGCAACAGGCAAGAACCTTCCAGGACATAGCGAGGAATACTGGCCAGCATATACAGAGGGAGCCAGGGTGTTAGGAGCCTGCTTGCTGGTGGAGTGGTGCAGCCTGGGGTGGAAAACGTACATTTTGGGAGGATCCTAGGAAACAGTTCTCTGAGGCACAGGCAAGCCAAGGTGGAGCTAGAGCACCAAGGTCTGAGTCAGGAGGACGACAGGAAGCAGTTCTCTGGGATGTAGGCAAAATGAGACTTGAGTACCTTTCCCGGTATAAGGCCTGAAATATGCTATTGTCCACATCAGATGGCCACTGCATGGTGGTCATTAGGTCTGGTACAGGACCGCCAGATCATCAAAGGACTATGTGTTCTTGGCACAGACTTGGCGCAGTGGACCGCTGAATGTTCCCACCCACACCCACACTGATGGACTCTGCAGCAGAAGCAAGTGAAAATAATGCAGCGTATCAGAACCAGGAAGAGAAGCATCCTTCCTCCTGCAGTGTCCCTCCAGCCTGCTCCACTAAGCTCCACTAAGGTGATAACAGGCACAATGCAAAGAAATAACAAAATGTGATCTAAAACTAAGAGGAAAAGTGATCAATAGAAACCAACCCTGGAATTAAATATTGGAATTAGCAGACAAAGACTTTGCAGTGTTGTGCCCAAGTTTGTAGTATCACCCCCCAAAAAAAAGACCAGAGACTACCAGGGAGACCGAATCACGCCTGCAAAAACAAAGGGCTTTATTAAGGGCTTAAGCTCAGGCTCACAGACTCCACTGACCCACTGACCACGTGGAGAGAGAGCCCCAACAAAGGCAGGGTAGGGCTTTTATGAGTTTGGGAAGGGGAGTTACAGGAAATGACGACACAGGCACAGCGCTCCAATCCCTACCCCCCCATCAATACTGGCAGTTGTGGGAGCCAATCACAACATTTGGAGTATTGACCAATCAATGGGCCCAGGACCCCCACGTAGGGCGTGACTAGGCCCAGCCCTTGAAAGATCAAAGGTATCAGCTGGCCTCTCCCTATTGGGCGCAGCAGGAGTTTCCCTCCTTAAGGTGCGCCCTTTCATCCGGAGAAGCCGGCGCCTTCCCCCTTTAAGTACAGGGGAAGGCTGAATCGGACCTGTACCTGCGTCCTTACAGCAGCAGCTTTTATTAATATGTTCAAGGGCTCAAAGGAAAAGATGTCATAATGACTGGATAGATGGGAAATACCAGCAAAGAAATGATTATCATAAATAAAGAACCACATGAGAATTCTAGACCTGGAAATTAAATCAGAAATGAAAAAAATTACTTAATAGCATTTTGGAAGTAATAGAAAAAAGGGTCAATAAACTTGAAGACAGATTAATAGAAAAAAATCACATCTGAAGAACAGAGAGGAAAAAAAAGAAAAAAACAAAGTTTCAGTGACCTATGGAGCAATATCAAGGGATCTAATATATGTGGGATTGGAGAATCAGAGGAGACCAGATAGAAAATGCGGCAGAAAAATATGTATATATTTAAATAAATAATGGCAAAAAATGTCAACTTGGAGATCTAAGAATCTCAGCAAACTTGAAGCAGACAGGTACAAGGGAAACTTCATCTAGAAACATCATAATCACAGTGCTGAAAACTAAAGATAAAGAGAACATCTTGAAATCAGCAATAGAAAAAAGACATATTACATATAAGAGAAGAACAACACAAACGACAGCTTACTTCTGATCGGGAAAAATAATGGAGGCCGGAAGACAATGGAATAACATATTTAAAGTGCTAGAAGAAAATAAAAACTGTCAACCCAGATATTTTTAGATAAACAAAAGCTGAGAGAATTCGTCATTAACAGACTCATCCTACGAGAAATACTAAAGGAAGTTTTTCTGACTGATGTGAGGCAGCATCAAGTAGCAGTTTGGATCGATAGGAAGGAAAGGCAAACACTGGAAATGGTAAATATTTGGATAGCTCTCAAAGACTACTTATTCTTCCCTTAATGTATTTAAAAGACAACTGATTGTTTAAAACAAAAATGTATAACATTGTATTATGAGGTTTATAATCTACACAAATGTAAAATATGTGATAATAATAGCACAGAGGATGGAGTGGCATAAATGGAATGTTACTGTTGCAAATCCTAATATTTTGAATGAAGTGTTTACAGTATTAACTCTAAATAGATTGTGATCAATTAAGATGCAGATTGTAATCCTTAGAGCAACCAATAAAAATTACCAAAGACATATGTCTTTTTTATTGAATATAATTAACATAATGTTATATTGTTTTCAGGTATACAACATAACAATTCAACAGTTCTGTGCATTGCTTTCTGCTTACCATAAATGTATCAGCATCTGTCACCAAAATGTTACAATCTCACAGTTGTGCAATTGCAATGTTATTGACTACATTCCCTATTCTGTGTTTTCCATCTTTGTGATTTTATTTATTTTGTCACTGGAAGTTTGTGCCTCTTAATCCCCTCTATTTCACACTGCCCCCCCCCAACTTCCCCTCTGGCAAACACGAGTTTGTTCTCTGTATCGGCCTTTTTTTTTTCTTGCTTGTTTTCTTTCTCTGTTCATTAGTTTTGTTTCTTAAATTCCATATATGAGTAAAATCATATGGTACTTGTCTTTCTCTGTCTGACTTAATTTCACCTAGCATTACACCCTCTAACTCCATCCATGTTGTTGCCGATGGCCAGATCTCACTCATTAATTTTAATTTTAATTTTTTATTTGAGAGAGAGACAGAGAGAGAGGGCACACAATCAGGGGAGAGGGGCAGAGGGAGAGAGAGAGAGAGAGAGAGAATATTAACATGCTGAGATTGGAGCCTGCCACAAGGCTCAATCCCACGATCCTGAGATCATGGTCTGAGCCAAACTCAAGACTCAATAGACTGAGCCACCCAGGAGCCCCAAATCTCATTTTTCACGGCTGAGTAACATTCCATTGCATATATAGTACACCTTCTTTATCCATTCATCTATTGACAAAGACATGTATCTTAAACATAGAGAAATCTAAATGGAATATTCAGCTATATTTGATTAATTTGTATGAAAAGAGAAAAGGAGAAACAGATGGTGGGACAAATAGAAAACAAATAGCAAAATGTAGACCTAAATCCAACCATATCAATAAGTACATTGATTATAGATGGATAATATACTCCAATCAAAAGGCATGGAACTGTTGGGCTAGAATTTTTTTTAAGCAAGACCCAACTATATGCTTTCTACAAGAGAAAAGTTAACATCCAGTTAATCACTGAATAGATATTTCTTAATATGTGCATCATAAAATTGGAAATATCCCTGGTTTTAACTAAATATGTTGAAGGTACTTGGTTGTTTGATGACGCTACTACAGTTTGCTGCAAGTCACAGTCCACTGAAGTTGGGCATCTCACGAGGTAGTTTTGTTTCTGCTGCTGCCAATGGAGTATCTGCTCATGTAACTTTCTGCTCCCTCTATAACTGTATGCCCTATTTAAACTTCAGACATGATCTAATATCTGAAACTATAGTTTAAGCAGATAAAATCATTCTAATAGTCTTTAAGGAAGACAGAAATGATTAGTTAACTATACAAATCAAATGATATGAGAGCATATTGATTCAATGAGAATCATATATTCCACAGTAGCACTTCTTGCTGATCCAGAGAGACAATGTGGAGTGGTCGGAGACTGGGGGTCACAGGGAGTCCACAGACTTTGCTTTGACCTCTGTCTTCTCCTTTTGCGGGTAGCTGATGTTTGGTTGCTCACCTGTTTCCTTCTCTGAAACAAGAGGAGGATGAGGAGCTAGAATGCTTAGGTTCTAATCAAACCACCTCCTTCTAACTAAGTAATTTGGGGCAAGTTTTCAGCTTTTTTTATGTTCACTTCCTCATCTTCAAAATGCATATAATAATAGCACCAGCCTTATAGTGTTTAAGCATTGAATGAGTGAATATTTGTAGAGCACTTAGAATAAAGCCTGACGTACAGCAAGCATTATATAACTGTTCGCTAAGTAAAATAAATATCTTCCTCATTGGGTTCTTATAACAATTAAGGCGAGTTAAATAAATCACTTGCCACTATGTCTAACAATAGTAAATACTCAGTCAACAATAGTTGTTATTACTGTTACTGGAGGTGCTATGGGTGATCATTGCTAAATCTTAGGAAATTGTCTTACTAGTACACTTCCTATCATGAACAGGAGAGAAGTCTCTGCCTATTAACAATAAGTTGGTGATCTTTAGGCATTTTTTCATAGGCTATACAATCAAGTATAAAAGTGGTGGTAAGAAAAAAATTGCATGCAAAAAGACCCCCTAAGAAGTTAAATAAAAGTTGAAGGGATGATAATGATGATAAAGTTTTAACTGCCAATATCGTTCAACACTGATGAAGATGTTAGCAGAAAACTAAAGCTTTAGGAATTGCTACCTTCGGAGTGGATATAATTAATGGAGGAGGAAATCAAGCTTTCAGAGTTCTTGTTCTACAGACTGGCAGCAACAGCATCCCTGGGAGCGTGTTAGAAATTCAGAATCTTGGGCCCTACCGGAATCAGAATTAACACGATCCGTAGTTGATTCTCATGCAAACTAAAATTTGAGAAGCATTGTTGTAGAGTATTTTCACTTTCCATGTTTTTCCCTGATGGTTAATATACCATATTAACAATATTGAGATTTAGGTAATATTAACATCTCTTTAGAGTGATACATTTTTCTCTGAAGATGCGACTTTAAAATTTGGCTATATGCATCATTTTATTATATCCTGGGAATACATTTTTTCTAGTCAAAAGCCACTTCTGGTTTTATAATGCAAATCAATGTGAAACGTGTCACCAAGCGGGTTTTATAGTAAATGTCACTGGCATTTCTCAATTTTATTGCATGAGGGATGCACATATTTTAAAAATCATCCCTGAATCACTAGAGTTCAAAATTTCATCACTGTTTGCATTTTACTTTTGCTCACCTGAAGATGAGAAATGGAAGATAGAACAGATCTCTAATTTGTGCTTTTTCTGTTGTAATGAAGTCACAATTCACTGACTTTTAAAATAGAATGTTTCAAGATCAAATATTTTATTTGGATATATCTGAACAGCTAAAATATTTTTATTGAAACCCTCTGTGAGAAAACATTCTAGATATGAAACATCTGTTTTTGATCATTTCTGTTAAAGACGGTATTTGCACAGGTCAGAGAGGCCCTTGGTGATACTGTTATTCTAAGTACAGTATTTCCGTGATGGACTATTCCTCAAGGGTTGGGTAGCAGTAGTCACCCCATAACATGGCTCAAACATTCCCAACATATTTGGGAATATGTATATTGCATATACACACACACACACACACACACACACACACACACACACATACATATATAACTAGCTTTCTCATTTCCTCCTTCTTGCTACTGAAAGATAGAGGGTAAGGAGTGTGTACGTGGTGTTTGAACACAGCTATAGAAACGCACTCGGGGCTCCATATCAGGGGCAATGTGCCTGGGAAGAGTCAGTGGAGACAGGAGTATGAGCCTCAGTATTTCTCAGGTGGGGTCATTAGCACCGGCGCCCCTTTCATATGATCCCCTGGCCCAGAGTGAATATGACAGAGGGACCTGCCACTGACTTTAGTGTGGGGCTGGGGGCCGTCTATTCACCACCTTTTGCAGAATCAGGGGTCTGAGATTTATGAGAGTTATACCTCTAGTCTAACTAACTTTCCTTGTTTGGGCTACTGGAGCTTAAGACCTCGTGATCAAACCTTCAGGTTTTCAACCTCAGCTACGCTATTAGAATCACCTGGGGTGGGGGAAGTTTTAAAGTTACTGAAGCCCAAGTCTCACCCTCAGACATTCTGGTTTCACTGTTCTGAAGTATGCCCTGGGCACTGAGATGTTTTAACGCACGCTGGTGACCAAGGTGCAGTGAACGGGTTTCTGAACCACAACCCTTAGGGCTCACTCCTCTCTCATCTTCCTCAAGATGCACCCACCTGCCTAATTTCAGCTCCTCTAATTATTCAGTTCCTTCACGCTCTTGCTCTCGCTCTCGCTCTCCCTAGAGTTGCCATTCAGCAGCTTTACAAGCTGGGTCCTTCTGCCTGCCTTCTGCCCCCAGATTCTTAAGTCTTAGAAACTGACATGGGCTGCATTATGTTCCTCCAAAATTTGTATGTTAAAGCACCTCAGATTGTGACTGTATTTGGAGACACAGCCTTTAAAGAGATAATTAAGGTAAAATGAGCTCGGATGGGTGGACCCTGACCTAATGTGGTGAGCTTATAAGAGGAGATTAGGCCCCAGGCATATAGGGAAAACCACATGAAGACAGAGAGAAGAGTGCTCATACAAGCCAGTGAGGGAGTCTTCTGAAGAAATCAACACTGTGGACATCATGATCTCAGACTTCTAGACTCCAGAACTGTGAGGAAGCAAATTTCTGTTGCTTAAGTCACCCAGTCTGTCTACTTATTTTGGTAGCCTGAGCTGACAAAGACAGGCACCGTCCTGGTATACGGGGTGCTTTGTGAGTCATGGTCCTTCTCTCTCAAGAGGTTGATTCTGCTGGGCATGGGGGCATTAATATCTGAGAGGGTTTTATGCACAGAGAGGAATACCCACAGTGGTATTAGTAGAAGGCATTAACAGAAAATTTGATTAATTTCCCTTAATTTTAACTGAAATCGCAAGTCCAATGACTGATTCTTTTGCATACTTCAGTACCTTAGCTAGCAGACAACATACACAAATATAACAAAACTTATTATATTTAACTTTAAACTATTCTACATATCAAATGCTGTATGTTGAATTTATTTCTTCATTAATGTAGCTTTATACTTTCCTAGCATTATGGACGATCTTATGTTGACATCTTCCTAATGTTTCAGTAATATTGGTTTGATATGTTCTAGGTCACAATTCTCAGACCCCAAAACTCACTGAGGCTCTGGATTTTTTTTACCATTTCTTGGGGTACAAAATTCAGTTTTTCTCCCAAGTAATTCAAATCAAAGCCATTAATTACAATACTGAGCCTCTTTTTCTTACTGTAAAATTTAGTTGTTAGGTTACTTAGACTTTTTAGGTCTGCTCTCTTCTCTAGATTTAAGTTTGTCACCAGGACTTGGTGTTTGCCTCTGAAAGTAATATATTTTAAGTCTTGGCCAAGATTATATAATGGAGTGCCCTATACTGGGATAGACTTATCTGCTCTATTTAAGGTTATAAACAACATCTGTGTCTTTCCTGTTGTTTTATTATCATTAGTGGAACCACCAGGATTTCATTCCCTACGAGTTAACCCTCTGCAGGATATTTAGGAAACTTATTACCTGGAATACACTACCAAACCCTCTTTATATTTGGCTTTTGTGATTGACCCTGGTTAACTGTTGGGCCCTCTGTCCATCTAATCATTCTACATATTCTGTTAACTCACTAATCAGCAGTTCCTACTCTCCAAGAACTCCGCTTGTTTCAGTTGACCCTAATATTGTATTTTTATGCTGAAATCATCACATCATAACCAGTGCCTGAGCTTGAGTCACATGAAAAGTATCTTCTAGCTAGTTAACCTTGGAAACTGCCTTGTTCAAAGGCTTTAACCATCTAGGCCTTCTTTTCATCCTCACTTCAACCCGGGGAGCAGGGAGAAGGGCAGTCTCGTCACACATGCTTGGGATCATTTGTGATCAGCAGAGAAAGAGCGTGATTCTCTTCCCACTTGGTTGATTTAGGATCACTCTGGAGAGGCTAAGAGCAAATACAAGTGGTTAGGACTTTATGAGATCAGACCTGAGCTGAGCTGCGGTGGGGGCTCATGCAGCAAAGCAAGGCCCAGAGTTGGAGGAGGGCTAATGATGAAGATAATGTTGATTTATTGTTGTCTATTATTTACTTGTACCAGACCTGGTGCTCTTATTTTATATATGTATTATGTACTCTATCTTATTTAATAGCCCTCAATACAATCTTTTGAGCTAGGTGTCATTTATCTGTAGAGTATAAATCAGGAAACCGCAGCTTAGTGGTTTAGATTAGGTAATATCCATCAGTTGGTATGGCAGGAATTTTATCTAATTGCTAAAGGTATTTTTTTAATTTAAACTTTGTCATTAAAGTAAGATATATAAACTGAAAAGTGTTATAAGTATACATTTTGATGAATTGTGGCAAAGTCATTGTAAATGACCACTGTGAATGAGGGAAGTACAATGTTCCCAGCATCCCAGAAGCATTGCTCATGTCCCCTCGGGATCCCCAATCCTCCTCCCCACAGCTTGACCACTACATTGAATTCTAATACCATAGTTTAATTTTGTCTATTTTTTAACATTATATAATCACATGATATAGTATGTATTCTTTTGTGCCTTGCTTCTTTTATTATCTTGTGAGTTTTTAAGCCCTAATGTTGTATGCAGCAATACTTCGTTTATTAAGTTTACTGAATAGTATTCCATTGTTTAAGTAGAACTATTCTATTGATGAGCATTTAAACTGTTATAACAATGCTACTTTGGAGACTCATGTAAAGGTCTTTTGTTGAAATATGTGAACCTGCTTTTATTGGATCTATACCTATTGATGAAATGGATACATTCTAGGGTATGGGCACGTTCAGCTTTAGGATATTTAATATGCATCACATCATATATACATGATATAAACATAATTTATTATTGATGAGATTAACTTTGACCAGCTCTTAAGTTCCTGTCTGTCAGACTTCCCTACTGTGAAGTTATTGTTTTTCCCTTTCCACGCCATTCAGTAACAGCCAGTCACAAAGTTTAGCCTATATTCAAGCGGAGGGAATTAAGCTTCACCTCCTAGAGGAAGGAATATGAAGGACTTTGCAGGCTTATGTTAAAACCACAAGAAGTAATAAGTTAATAAATATTGGGGGGAAACATAAATATTTGGGGGAACATACTTTGAGGCTAGGCAAATACCTTGTTTCTTCTAAAGTTCCATCCACAGTTATTAGTATTCATCAGTAGGTCTTGCTGACAGTAGTTATTACTGTGGTTTAATGTTGTATTTCCCTCATTACTTCTACATTTAGTACTTGAAATTTTTCTATAAGGAAAACTTGTCCCTTATTTATTTATAGCAGTAGGGAGGCAAGAAAGTTTTATTTCAGGGTTATAATACAACACTGTCATTATTTAATTTTGGGGCTCAGATTTTTCCACTGGATCCTCTTTCAAAGGGGTTCTTGTACTTTTAACACACCCCATCCTTTTTTCTTCTTTTAGCACCTTCTTAAACAGCTTTATTGAGGGTACAATTTATATGCTATCAAATTTACCTGTTTTAAGATTATGTACATGGTCAGTTTTAGGAAATTTCATGCCTATGACATCATATCAGGGTATACACAATATCAATACAATTTTTTGAATATTTACAGAATTGTGCAGCTCTTGGGCCAGTGTAGCCTTTGAATATTTCCATCAACCCAAAATGAAACCTCATGCCCATTTGCGGTCATTCCCCACCACTCTCAGCCTAGGAATCACTAGCCTACTTTCTTTCTCTGTAGACTTGTCTTTGTGGGTACTTCCTTGCTTTTTGACACCGTGAGATACTCCAGGCTCATTCTATATTTTCCCTGCCCTACTCCTGGAATCAACCATTTCTCCAAGGAGCACTGGTTCTTTTGTTGTTTGTTGCAGAAAGGTATTTAGATGCCAAGATCTGGGTGCTAGGTGTACTTGTAGCTGCCTCAGTGTCATTGCTTCCAGCTTCTCTCAGTGGAAAATGGAGGAAGTATATGTGTGAACACTACCCCATGCATGCACACATACCTGTATTTACCTCTATCTGTATACATGTTAATATAAATGTAAGTTCATGTAATACCTGAACTCTAATCCAGTCCTATAGGGTTCATTCTAACCTTTGCCCTTTGCTTATTTGTAATGTCTTTCTCTGACAGTGAGAAACTTGGCTCTCATTATTCACAATACGTTTTATTATTCAATTTTTATATGTGTGTGTATTGGGTTGGTTGGTGTCCTCATAAAGACATGCCCATGTTCTAATCATTGAAGCTACAAATGTAACTTTATCTGAAAAAAAGGTCTTTGCAGATATAGGTAAGGATCTCAAGTTTTTTACTTACTGGATTATCTGGGTGGGCCCTACATCCCATGACAAGTGTCCTTATTAGAGACACATAGAGAAAAGCACAGAGAGAAGAGGAGAAAGCCATGTAAAGACAGAGGCAGAGATTGGAGTGATGTAACCACAAGCCAAGGAACACCTGTAGTCACTAGAAACTTAAAGAGGCAAGGAAGGGTTCTCCCGTAAAGACTTCAGCGAGACCATGGCCTTAAGGACATCTTGATTTACCTTGATTTTGAACTTCAGGTCTCCAGAACAGTGAGAGAATAAATTTCTTTTCTTTTTTCTTTTCTTCTTTCTTTTCTTTTCCTTTCCTTTCCCTTTTTTTTTTCCTAGCTTCTTCCATTTCTTCCATTCAGCATAATGATTTTGAGATTCATTGTTGAATATATAAAAAATGCATTCTCTTTTATGGCTGAATACTATTCCATTATATGGATATACCACAATTTGCTAATCCATATGCCACTGATGGACATTCAGGGTTCTTTTAGTTTTAGCTATTACAAATAAAGCTGCCAATAATATTTTAATGCAAATATTTGTGGACATATTTTTTAATTCTCTTGGATAAATACCTAGGAGTAGACTAGCTGGGTCATATGGTAGGTATATGTTTAAATTTTTAAGAATCTGGGGTGCCTGGGTGGCTTAGTTGGTTAAGCATTCGACTTTGGCTCAGGTCATGATCTCTGAGCCGTGCATTAGGCTCTTGGCTGTCAGTACAAGTCATCAACTTCTTTCTTTTATGGTTCATGCTTTTTGTGTTCTAAGAATTCTTTGCCTCATTCAAGGTGACATAGATTTTGTCTCTTTTTTTCCTATAAGTTTTATACTTCTAGTTCTTACATTTAGATTTACGGTCAATTTCAGGTTCATTTTTACAGTGAGTAGGAAGTTAGATATTCATTTTTGGATATAGATGTTTAATTGTTCCAGCAATATTTGTTAAAAAGACTATCCCACCCTCCACTCCCTGCCCACTTAATTACCTTGACAACTATGTTGAAAAATCGATTGACCATACATGGTTTTATTTTTGGAGTCTTTATTCTGTTTTATTGACCTTATATCCTTGGGCCAATATCACATACACTGTAGTCTTCATCACCAATAGTAAATATCTTCCAGTTTTGTTCTTCAAGATTATCTTGATTATTCTTGGTTATTTGCATTTCCATATAAATCTTAGAATCAGCTTATCATTTCTCTCCCTGTCCTCACACACACACTTACCTCTACTTGCTAGGTTAAAAAAAAACAACTTATTTTTCAAGCATGACAAATATACAGAAGTGTACCAATCATAGGTATATACTTTGATGAATTTTGAGTTAACATACCAGACCAAGAAACAAGAATATAACAGCACTCTGGGGCCCTCTTCCTCCTCCTCCTTTCCCTCTTCCCGCCCCCACTCCTCCTCCAGATTTCACTGTTTTGTAAAATAATAACACAAAATTGAAATTTAATAAAAATTGATTATTGATGATCAAATACGGAAACTGATGTCAAACTTAATGCAAAATCAACCACATTTATATATCTGTGTATTCAAAGATACACACAAGCTTTTCAGGCCTCCTAAACTTTCTATCTTTCATTAATGCTCACAACATGGAGGTAAGAACGGAATAGAATTTTCTTTTTTTTTCACATGCTAGAAATTACGTTATTTTTTAAATACAATTTATTGTTAAATTGGCTTCCATACAACAACACCCACTGCTCATCCCAACAAGTGCCCTCTTCAATGCCAATCACCCACTTTCCCCTTTCCCCCATCTCCCATCCACCCTTAGTTTGCTCTCTGTATTTGAGTCTCTTATGGTTTGTCTCTCTCCCTCTCTGTGACTTTTTTCTTTCCCCTTCCCTTCCCCCATGGTCTTCTGTTAAGTTTCTCAAGATCTACATATAAGTGAAAACATAGGGTATCTGTCTTTCTCTGACTGGCTTATTTCACTTACCATAATACCCTCCAGTTCCATCCACATTGCTGCAATTGACAGGATTTCATTGTTTCCCATTCTGGGGTACTCTTGAAATGATCCATTCCAAAAGGAAACACTTTGGTGACTTTTGCATAACTGTATGTTTGAGAGGTTCATCCATACCTTTGAAAATACTATAGTTTTGTTCATTCTCATTGCTATGTAATATTCCACTGTGTGAATATAGCATAATTTATTCATCCATTCTGGTGTTGTTAGGCATTTGGGTAGTTTCCAGTTGGGAGCTATTATTATTGTGCTGTAAACATTATTGTAGTCTTTTGAGGGAAGACATGTAAGCATTTTCACCTGGATATATATACCTAGGAGTGGAATTGTGGGGTCTTAAGGTTTCTAGTTCAGTTTTAGTAGAAACTGCAAACAGCACTGTGAGATGATTGTACTATTTTACAGTCCTAATAGCAATGTTTGTATGGTTCTTGTAATCCTTGGTATTTTCTTCCATTTTTGCCACTCTGATGGGCATGCAATGGTATTACATGGTTGGTTTTTTTTTAATTGAGGTAAAATACACAGAACAAAAAATTTGCCATCTTAACCTTGTTTCAGTGTACAGATCAGTGGTATTAAGTATGTTCACAGTGATGTGCTACAATCACCACCATCCATCCATCCATAAAACTCTTAAAATCTATAAAACTGAAACTCTGAAACCCCTGGAACAGTAACTCTCCATTTTCCCTCCTCCATCACCAATCAGTCACTATCCTGCCTTCTGTCTATGAATCTGACTACTCTAGGTACCTCATCTAAGTGCAATCATATACTATTTGTCCTTTTGCAATTGGCTTATTTCACTTAGTGTAATATTCTTAAGGTTCATCATTTTGCAGGGTGTGTTAGAATTTCCTTTCTTTTTAAGGCTGAGTAAGATTCCATTGTATGTATATATCACAGTTTGTTTATACATTCATTCATCAGTGGATACTTGAGTTACCTCCACATTTTGGTTATTGGGAATACTGCTGCTATGAAGATGGGTGTACAAATATCAGTTTCAATTTCATCATTGTACAAATATTAGCTTTTAATTCATTGGGGTATATACCCAGAAGTGAAATTCCTGGATCACATGATGATTATATATATATATATTTAAGTTTATTTACTTATTTATTTTTTTTTCACACATGCAAAAGCAAAGGGCGTTATTACTATTACGGGCTTATAAGCTGGGGCTCACAAACTTCACCAACGCAGTGGATCCATGCTGAGAGCCTAAGTTTATTTATTTTGAAAGAGAGAGAGAGAGCGTGCGCGCGCCCAAGAGCCCATTTGCACGAGTGGGGGAGGGGCAAAGAGCGAGAATCTGCACTAACAGCATGGGGCATGAGATCATGACCTGAGCCAAAATCAAGAGTCTGATGTTCAATTGACTGAGCCCACCTAGGCACCCCTCTATGTTTAATTTTTTGAGGAACTGCCACACTGCTTTCCATAATGACTGCACCATTTTACATTCCCACCAACAGTGCACAGGGGTTACAATTTCTCCACATTGTCACCCAAAGCTTCTTTTCTGTTTGTTTATTTTTATAATAGCCATCCTAATAGGTGTAAGAAGGTGCATTGTGGTTTTATTTGCCTTTTTCTGGTACTAATGAAGTTGAACACCTTCTGCCATTATTTGGCCTTGCGAACCTCTTTTATAAAATACATATTGAAGTCTTTGCTCACTTTTCTTACAGGTTGTCACTCTTACTTTTATCAGCTTATAGTTTATTTTATATATTCTGAATGAATAGTTTGCTAGATATATGCTTTACAAATATGAGCTTTATTAGAAGAAAACAACAACAACAAAAAATTAAGCCTCATTTTAATATATTTTTGGAAGACTGCTTTAATTAAATTTCATTGCTTGTCTTCTGGGACTGCGATCAAGAAAAATTAGATGTGCTATCTCTTTGGGGGGGTTCTGATGGAATGCCTGCATTTCTCTCATATATGAGATAACAAGACAACCAGTGTTTTTACAGGCTCTGTGCCCTTTCCCTTGGAATTACAATAAACCTCTCAAATTCAAGTGTAACCTTCTTGGAATGAAATACTCCAATATGATGCCAGAATCCTCTTTCTGCATCTGGTAAATCAAAGAAAATGAGTCAAAACTCATAGGGAATTCTCTATCAGCTACTGAGACATTTAGGAAGGTATATGAAATTCTTGAAACCTCTAGGGCACTATTTAATGTATTACTACAACAAAACCAGTGGAGCAATTTCCCATGATATGGCCAATTCAGTCATTATTACAATAGGGATGTGATAAATATAAAACATCTTTCCACATATTTATCTCATTATGGAAAAGCAACACTGGGTAAGCCAGAATGCTTGGGGACTTGAGATGGAGTAGAAAAATGGACGCTCAAGTTAGCACAGGGTTGGTTGCACTTAACAGAAGTTGATTATAATAGCTTAACCGAATAAGGAGGTTATTTATCCACTGCAATAGGAGTCTGGGGTAGGTAGTACAAGGCTGATGAAGCCACTTGAGAAAGCAGGTCCCTTCTTCCCACCTGCTCCACCATCCTTAGCACAGTCACAAATGGCCGTTTGTCTCCACACTATATCATCACAATCTGGATAATGGGGAGGACAGGTTATGGGCAGAAAGTTGTGTGTGTGTGTGTGTGTTATTTTATATATGTGTGTGTATGTATAAAATTATATTTATATATATAAGATAAAAATATAGGGAAGGGGTGCCTGGGTGGCTCAGTCGGTTGAGCATCCAACTTTAAATCAGGTCAGGATCTCGCGGTTTGTGGGTTCGAGCCCAGCGTCAGGCTCTGTGCTGACAGCTAGTTCAGAGCCTGGAGCCTCAGATTCTGTGTCTCCCTCTCTCTGACCCTCCCCTGCTCATGCTGTTTCTCTCTTTCTCTCAAAAATAAATAAAACATTAAAAATCTTTTTAAAATATAGGGAAATAATATATATTTAATATATATGTGATATATTTTAAATATCAGGGGAAAAGTAGCTTTCCATGAAATAACTTCTGTTTCAGCTCATTGGCCAATGGGTTAGATGATCACCCTAGCCGGAAGGGCATTTTGGAGTTTTTTTAGTTAGATGTGTTACACCCACCCCCAAGCAAAGTTACGATTCTGTTAGCAAGGAAGAGCAGTAATTAATGGGTGGGCAAATTGGCAATGTCTAGCACATTTGATTAATTGAGTTAAGTGCCATACTTTATATTTTAAATCTTGCCATTAGACATTTTTCCAAAAATGTATTTATCCATTTCCTTTGAAAGTTCTCCAACACATAGAGATTATAACTAAAAATTTTTAATTGTTTCCCAACTTACTTGATTTTTCCAATAAGAAAGGACAACTCATGATACACCCATTTGATGGACTACTGCATAGTCAATACAAACCAATGTGTGGCAAAAGATTTGCACAAATGCTTCACAAACAAAAAGTGTTCAAATGACTAACATATGAAAAATATGCTCACCTTTGTCATAGGTAATATGTAAATTAAAGCCATAATAAATTACTAACACAAACCCAGCAAAATGTTTGTACTTAAAAAGAGAAAGGCCAAAGGGAGCAACTGAAACCCTCATGCACTGCTGGTGCCAGGGTAAAATGGAATGTTCTTTGTTAGTATCTACTAAACCCAGGTCTATGAACTAGCAGTCACTCTCCTAGGT
The DNA here is from genome assembly GCA_004023845.1 of Helogale parvula. Taxonomy (NCBI): domain Eukaryota; kingdom Metazoa; phylum Chordata; class Mammalia; order Carnivora; family Herpestidae; genus Helogale; species Helogale parvula. Next base: position 45,387 of record PJEM01008464.1, on the reverse strand, counting down.
GTATGCTTATCTCTGCTCACCAAAACACATGCACAGAAGTGTTTCTATTCATAATAGCTAAATCCTAGAAACTAACAAAATATGTACTGAGAGTAGAATGGATTAATAAATTATGGTAGAGTCACATGATGGAATACTCTACAGCAATGAGAATAAACAAACTACAATTACATGTACTACTATGGATGATTCTGACAAGCGTATTTAAACAAAAGCAGCCAGACAAAGGCACGGGAAAGGACCTGCTGCATGAGTCCACTTACATAAAGTTCAAAAATGGCCAAAATTATCCTGTGAATTCTAAGAAGTCAGAAAAGTAGTTAAAATTCTGAGAGGAGAGTAATGACTTAAAACAGGCAAGAATACTTGCCCGTGGGATACTGACATCATTCTATTTCTTTATCTGGATACTGATTAACTGGGTGAGTTTAATTGTGAAAATTCACCAAGGTATATATTTATGATTAGTTAACTTTTCTGTGTGTGGTATACTGCAGTGAAAAGAAGAGAGAGTCACATCATATACTGCTGTTACAGTGAAGGTACCCAATCTTCTGTCCAAGGGCCATTCTATGGAACCATGCTTTGGATCCCAGGTCATTTTTTTTTAAACTGTTTCAAAGCCTCGAGGTACTATATATCTTCTTTCACTCATATCTGTAATATCTCCTTCACTACTAGTGCCATCCCATCAGCATTTAATCATGTTTGAGACTCTCTAGTTAAAACAATAACCACCACCACCCTCTCCTTTACCCATATGTTTCCTTTAGTTAATTCTTTATTTTCTTTCACTACCAAAATTCTGGACTGAAGAAAGTCTCAGCTTTCTTGCCTTCCACTTTTTCCCTTACTCATTGCAATCTGGTGCACTTCCCTATAATTCACCTAAATCTATACTTGTCCTTTCTAAAACAGCCTGTTGCTAATTCAATGAACATCTTTCAATCCTACTTGCCTTTTTAGCATTATTTGCTATTCTTCAACCATTCCTACCATTTGGAAAGGTCTCTTCCTTGGGCATTTAGGACCTTGTTGGCTACTCATTCCCCACCCAACTTTTCTAGCCACTAATTCTTTTTTCATTATAAACTCTTCTTCTACTCAGTTTTGAAATGTTACCCCAAACTCTGAACTACAGAGCTGTACATGTAACTGCCATGCAACACTGTCACTTAGATGTCTCATTAGTACTGAAGTCAACTAAGCTTAACATTTTTCTCCTTACTGTTGTTCATCTTGGCTGTATTCCTTGTCTAAGTAAACAGCACCAACCAGTATCCAAGCCTGAAACTCACAGTTATTGAATAAAGCACAGAAGATGTAAAATTGTGGTTATGACTTCTGCCTCTGGTATCATGGTGAACTAGGTATCATAGGGGAAATCCTCCTGCTACAAAACAACTTGATATTGTATCAGAAACATTTTTTGATGTTTTGGTAGGCTCTCAGAAATTAGAAATCTCTTCAAAGATGCCTCTTCCCACCAAATAAAGAGAAATAAATCTTGAGCAGAAACTAGAGCAAGGGTCTATATGCGCACTGGAGAGATGGGGGTTGATCTGAGTGCAAATGCCCATAAGCAGCTCTGTGTGAGGAGGTGAATCAGATACCCCTGCCTGTAGGGGACACCACAGAAGGGTTAAAGTGGCCCCAGGTTGCTAGTACCCCTGAGCACTTAGCAGTAGATGCAAATCCTCTTTGAAAGAGTGTCCTCAATTTAAGCCATCAGAATATGGATTCACAATCTCTAAAATCACCAAGTATATAGGAGGCAAAACACCATGGGTGAGAGAGATAAAAACATACAACTTGTTTAGATACTGGGATTGTTAGATATAGAGTATAAAATAACTAGGTAAGAAATGTTTAAAGAGGGACACCTGGGTGGCTCAGTTGGTTAAGCTTCTGACTTTGGCTCAGGTCATGATCTTGCGGTTCATGAGTTCGAGCCCCATATCAGGTCAGGCTCCATGCTGACAGCTCAGAGCCTGGAGCTGCTTCAGATTCTGTGTCTCCCTCTGTCTCTGTCCCTCCCCCATTCATACTCTGCCTCGCTCTCTCTCAAAAATAAACATAAAATTTTTTTTAATTAAAAAAAGAAATGTTTAAAGAAATAAAGTGTGGTACCACAAAGATAGGCAAGCAATTAAAGACCACCAGGAATGAGAAGATCTGGGTAACAATAAAATTGAACTTCTAAAAAATGGAAAATAGAGTTTCAGAAACAGAAACCTCAACGAAACATAGTTGAAGTGTGAACTGAGGAAATTACCCAGAATGCAATACAGAGAGAAGATGGAAAAGAAGAAACAAGCTAAGAAATATGGTGAACAGAAGTCAAAAAGGAAACATTCTGAACCCCAGAAGAGAGAGAACTGAGGAAAAGGAATAATTGAAGAGATAATGATTGAGAATTTTCCAGAAGCAATCATGGATATAAATCTATTTTTCCACATAAAGTAAAAGAAACCCAGATATGGATACATCATAGTGAAACTGAAGAATAGCAAAAAGATTCCAAAAGTAGCCAGATAAAAAAGAACAGATCCTTCATAAAAGTACAACCAGCAATGATGAAAGCCAGAATGAATGCCATATTTTGAAAATGTCAGTCTTGTATTATAAATCCAATCTATTTTTTTAAGAACGAAATAGGTTGGCATTTTTAGGTAAACAAAAAGAGAGCGTTTACCTCCATTAAAAGAAATTCTAAAGATTTACTTCAGGAAGAAGGAAAATAGAATGGTGGTCTGAGACATATGAAGGAATGGTAAGTTAAATAGCAAATGTATGCTTACAGTTGATCTTAAATAACACAGGGGTTAGGGGCACATAACCCTTATGCAGTCAAAAATCCATGTATAACTTTTGACTCCCCCAGAACTTAACTACTAATAACCTACTGTTGACTGGAATTGTTTCTGACAACATAGTCAATTAACATATATTTTTTTGTATTATGTATTATAAATTGTATTCTTATGGTAAAGTAGGCTAAAGAAAAGAAACTGTAAAATCATAAGAGAGTACTGTGTTATAAAAAAATCCATGTACAAGTAGACCCATGCTGTTCAAACCTATGTGTTCAAGAGTCAACTGTGAATACATATGTATAAAAAAAAACACCTGTGTAAAACAATAGCCTGAAAAGGAGTGACCAGATTTAAAGCATTTTAAGGCCCTTGGATTGCCTGGAGGGAGGGTTTAAAATATTTAACTTAAAACTTTGTTCTATTACACGTGCATGGTAAGATTTTTGAGGGTAACACTAGAATAGAAATTGAACGTATAAATTGAATGAAAAATGAGAATATTGCCTATTAGGAAAAAAAGCCAAGATCCAGCTATGTAAAGTTTACCAGAGACATCTAAAATTTAAGGACAGGGAAGGGGGGGGGGGGGTGGGGTGCGGATTGAGTAGGGAATGGGAGGTTTGGGGAGGGTGAGGAGGAGAAGAGGAGAGGGGAGGGGGAAGGGGGCGGGAGAGAGAAGAGATCAGACAAACATGAATAAAAAGAGAGCTGGAATAGTTACACTAATATTCGACAAAATAAAATTTAAGACCGCATTACTGGTGATAAAGAGGGCCACTATTTAATGTAATGGTCAAATGTTTCAGAAAGAAAATATAACAATTTTAACTTGTATGCATCCAATTAAAGAACTTCAAGCTATAAAAACCAAAAATTCATAGAATTTCAAGATAAAATGAACAAATCTAGAATTACAGGTACTCTGTGTTCTTTACTATAACAATCATAACACAATGAGTGAAAACATTCAAAAGAAGGCATGTATTGCTTGTGGGATTAAGGGTGACTTTTAAATTTTGTTAATTGTTTCATAATTATTTTTACAACTAAAACACTTTTTTTCAAAAACTGAATATAGAGGTGAAAATTTTAGCTAATTGACAGCTTGGGGTAGGCTTAGTTAATTATGGTTTTACTATACTTGGGGATAATTATATAGTTTTAGCCTACACCAATGTTTAATAGGTTGAATACATTTTAACACAACTTAACTCCTTATTTGTATTTTTGCCAAAATGTCAAATGATTTACTCATGGACTTAAAAAGCTCAGATACTCCTTGACTGAAATCTGGCTTATTACATAGTTTCTGTTTTCCTAAATAAGAATTTAAACATTTTGGAAAGAATGCATAATAACTCACTCTTAATTTAAATACACTACGACTGATTGACTATATCATTCTGTATATCTGTATCAAGAAGAGCTATGAATATTCTCTGCTTCTGTCCAGACATCACTATTATCACTGTTACCTTGGGGGAAAAAAGGTAGAGAAAGATACAAATTGTTATTTTTTTTCAGATTGATACTCCTTTGGACTCAACATATTGCTATTCCTAAACCTCAGTGTTCTTCCTATACTTACGTCTTTTGAAATAATGTGGTTGGTAAGCAACTTATATGAAATTATAACAGATCAATGTATACAAATAGAAAATAAGGCAACATGCTAGGAAGCTGGTTCTACAGAAAATATGTACACAATTATTTTATTATAGAATAGCTCTTCCTCATTTTATAATGGGATTATATCCTGAGAAACCCGTAGTAAACTGGAAATATCTTAAGTCAGCAAAACATTTAATATATCTAATATACCTATGATCTTACACGTCATAGCTTAGCCTAGCTACCTGAAATGCGCTCAGAACATTTACGTTAATCAACAGTTGGGCAAAATGATGTAACACAAAGTCTATTTTGTAATAAAGTGTTGAAGACCTCATGTAACTTATTGAATGCTGAAAGTGAAAAACAATGGTATTAAGTGTATCCGTTGTTTTCTCCTGTGATCACGTGGCTGACTGGGAGCTGACTGCTGACTGGCTCAGCAGCACATGGCATACCGCTAACCTGGGAAAAGATCAAATTTCAAAATTTGAGGTAAGGTTTCTACTAAATGCCTATGGCTCACACACCGTGATAAAGCTGAAAAATAATAAGCTGAAACATGATAAGGACTGTCTGTATTTAAAAGACAGTAAATAGACTCTTTGAGTATGTTATCTAAAAACCTGAACTGTAATACCTCATTTAGTCTATTACACAAAATATGTTTTTTATAAGATTTTACTGTATACAATTCAGGGGAAGTAATAACACTATGTTGAAAAAGTAAAACAGGGGCACTTGGGTGGCTCAGTTGGTTAAGCGTCCGGCTTTGGCTCAGGTCATGATCTCACAGTTGGTGGGTTCGAGCCTAGCTTCGGGCTCTGTTTGAACAGCTCAGAGCCTGGAGCCTGCTTCAGATTTTGTATCTCCCCCTTTCTCTCTGCCCCTCCCCTGACCACACTGTCTCAAAAAAATAAATCTTTAAAAAATTTTTAAAAATAAACTAAAGCAGTAAGTTTAAGGTGTAGTATTTTTAAAATATGGAAAAATAGACATTTTAAATTAAGTTTATTTTGAGAGAGAGAGTGCATGCGCACGCACGGGTGAGGGGCAGAGAGAAGAGAGAGAATTCCAAGCAGGCTCTGCACTGGCAGTGCAGAGCCAGGAGTGGGGCTCAAACCCCCTTAACTGTGAGATCATAACTCCCGCTGAAAACAAGAGTCAGATGCTTAATCAAGTAAGCCACGCAGGCACCCTAGAAATTCTAAACCTTTATGGATGTTTTATGCAATAGATGTGTTTGAGAATCTTTTTAGAATCTTTTGAGATTCGAATATCCAGAAAATTCAGTTGGTCTCATCCCTTTCCTGTTTAAAGACAACAATAAAAGAATAAAAATGGAATGTAGTTATTTCTAACCCCTTGGTGTAATATTCTAGAAATGCTATCTCAAAAAAACTTCAGAGTAGATTAAGAAATCTCAATGTCAATATACTTTATTTTCTCTCATCTTTGCTGTTTAAATTTATTGAATTATAACATGCATACTAAGAGCACAAATCATAACTGTATATAGCTTGATGAATTCTCACAAAGTGACCATATATATCAAGTGCTATCAGCACACTTGTATCATTAACTTCTGAGGTGATAAATGGCAAAGATTGAAGTATTAAAACCATCAATAACCACCACAAAGAGGCAAAGTAGTAACCAGTTAAGTGTAACTAAATCAGGTGGGAGGCACACTTGAAAAAGGAAACAATTTTTGGCACACATTTTATACCACATAGGCATTCTGTATCATCAGAACATGAGAAAATACAATGGTCTCAGGCTAATAGGTTCCTGACTTGGGGATTCTCCTACTGTGCTTCTCCCCGCCCCCACCCCCATTCCTTGCAGTAGCTGATTTCAACAGAAAAAAAATACAAAACAGCAGAAAAAATACAAAACTTCAGAATCAATTAGATTGCTTAGCAACACTTTTGTCTCCTTTAATGAACTACAGCTGTGTCACAAATCGTGCCCTATGCGTTAACCTTAAATTTGAAAATCAACTTTTCAACGTTTTACGTAAGGTTTCTTTCCCTTGATTGGCAGGTCGTTTTATTCACCTGAAATTAATATTGTAGGACGTTTCCTAATTCCTTGTCTAGTCAAAGCTCCCAGAGGTTATTTAAGAGATGAGAGAATCACAAGGACTCTACCTTGTAAACACAACCCATTCTTAACTCTGGGTCCCGCAATTATTTTACTCTCGGATAGCAGACATATTACTATATTCATCCAGGGAACCCTTAGATTTTTCATTCTATTTTCAGCGATTTCTTTGACCCACCACTAACTTTCCCAGTTAACCAACAGCTGACATACATAAGTCGCTATTTGTTTTGTTCAGAATTTAGGAGCAATTTAGCCATGCGTGTTTAGCAGCCTTAAGGGAGGTTCTTACTGTCAAAGAATCCACAGAATGTGAGGCCCTCGTACCTCACAGAGGCAACAATGAGGGGCTGGCGAAATTCAGACATGTTCCTGAGAGCCACAAACGTCAGCTCAGATTTCTGGTAACCGGGGCGCGCCCGCTCGGCTGCCGGTATAGCCAAAGGGCAGGGGGCTCCAGGGAAGTGGATCCTATTGAGGACGCCCGAGATGAGCAGGGGCGACCTTGACACTGCCACCCCCAACACGAACAGGAGTAAACACACCACATCCCATCACCAGGGCAACTCCGCAATCCACCGAGACTCAAAATTTCTCATCCCCAGCCACCGGACGCAGAAGACAGAAGCATCACGGCCCAGCAACCGGGACCGGAGGTGTACGGGACGCCCCTGTCCTTGAGGTGCCGAACACGACGGAGGAGACGCCCTCTCCGCGGGCCTACGGCATCACCGCCAGCGACCCCAAAGCATCCGGACCTCTCAGCCGCACGTGGCGGCCGTGATTGTCCCGGAGCGGTATCCCTCCGCGCCCCCGCCTCAGCCTCCCCCTCCCTTCGCAGGACCCTTCGAGTCGGGGCGCCGCGGAAGGATCGCACGCACGAGCGCGCGCACGCCCGCCCCGCCGTGGCCGCGGAGAACTGAAAGGTGCGGCGGTGAGGAGCAGCAGCTGCTAACACCGTCGCCGCCGGCACTGCCGCTCCGCAGCCTCCCGCCGCTGGTTAGACAGCCCCGCCGCTTCGGGCGGGCGGGCGGGCAAGCAGGCCGGGCGCGCCCCGCGGCTTGTCCCTCACCGCTGTCCCCGCGTCCTCCCTCCGCAGCTCCTCGGGGAGGGGGGCGGTCGGTGCCTGCGCAGAGCCGCCTCCTCCCCGCCCCCGCCCCGCCTCCCCCCGCGCCGCCGCCGCCGCCCGCTGCCGCCGCCGCCGCTGCGCCTGCTGCTCCTCGCCGTCCTCGCTGCAGTGCGAAGGGCTTGAAGATGGCCGGTTGGCAGAGCTACGTGGATAACCTGATGTGCGATGGCTGCTGCCAGGAGGCCGCCATTGTCGGTTACTGCGACGCCAAATACGTCTGGGCAGCCACGGCCGGGGGGGTCTTCCAGAGCATTACGGTGAGGACCGGCGGCAGTCTGGGTTCCCGTTCCCGTCCCCAGACCCGAGCGGGGCCGGCCGGCTGTGGGGCCACGGAGGGCCGGGCCGGCAGGTGTGGTAGGCGGCCAGCGCCGAGGATGCGGTTGCTGGTCGGGCGGGGAGGCCGAGGCCCGGGGCCGCCCCCTCTCCCGGGGCTGCGCTGACCGGCGGGGGCGGCGGCCTGACTGCCTGGGCGCCCCCTGCGTTCCCAGTGCCTGTCGGTGAAGCTGGGGGAGGGGGGCGCGCACCGGTAGGGGCGGGGGAGGGGGGTCGGCTTTTTTCCCCTCGTGCGGCTCTTTGGTCTCTTACAAGCCGTGAGGTTCGGTTTGCACGGCCCGGGGTGGAAGCGGGGGCTGGAGGTGCCGGGCCGGGGCGCGCGGGGCCCGTGCGAGGGTCGTCCGGCAGCCGGGCTACCCCTTGCTCCGCGGACAGCCTGCCGCCCGCGCCGCGGGCTGTGGGAGGAGGCGGCTGCCCGGCCCTCGGGATCCTCGCAGCGACTTTGCGTAGGTTTGCCGGTGTCCAGGCCTCTGGGGCTTGAGAGAAATGTACGCCGACAACGTAGGTGGATTCGTGAATCTCGACTTCAGATCTGCTTCCATAGGATTTTTTTTTTTTAATTCTCCAAGATGGCGAACTGCCATTGATTTCTCTCCTCCTCCTATGGAGATTCATTGATATACCGTTATCCCCAATTACGCAACACAGCTCTAAAAAGGGGGGTGCCTTTATGGGGCTTTCAATAATCTGTGAAGGCCGAGGGGACCGTTCACTTCTCCAAGTCCCTCCCTCTTTAGTGAAGGTAGTAAAGGAACTAATGCAGATTTATGCTTCACAGTGCCTGGTTTTCTTGTGACTTGATGGTTTTGACTTGGTTGCCACATGTTTGGGAAATAATTGTTACTAAACCTCCAATGCTGCTTTATTGTTTTGTCTCTGTCAGCACGAGGGTCTTTTTTAAATTGTGACGGTTGTGTCAGTAACACGGGCATTCCCTTAATTTCTTAGCCCCACGCTCCCCTCCGCTCAAACGCCAAAATTCAGGCCCCCTGTTATGGGTGGTACTAATTAATCTGTACTACTTAACATGGTTCAAGATCTAACAGTGTGGAACTCCGTCCTTGATATGGTACTTTAAGGTCTGCTATAACCGCAGTGGACTACAATTCTCATGGAGAATTGCCATCTATCTGGTGATCAACTTTTTTCTGCAGTCCTCTTGTCTTTGTGTGTGAGTTCCCGCTGTCTGGCCGGGAACATTGCGGGAGTGTGCTTGGAAATGGCTGGGGCCTGCTATGACTCTGCAGTTCTGATGGGGGCGACGCCTTCCTTCTTATTCATGGAATGTTAGAATGCACGTTTTCTCCTTTCCGGTTCTGGTGGCTACCTCAGTTTCTTTCCCCGTCTCCCTCCATTTTCTTTCTTTCTTTTTAAACCATTACCTACTGCAGAGCTACCTCCAGAATCCTCTTTGCGTTTGCCCAGAAAGAAAACTGATTACTGAGATGGGAGGGGAAGGGAAGTTGGAGAGGAAAAGGAGAGTGGCTAGAAAAATAAAGAGGGAAATATGAATTTGGCAATGAGCTGAGGTCTAAGGTTTGAAGTTCGTATTATGGGGGGATGGTATTTCAAGTTATTTAAAGCAGATGGGAAGGTCTGTTGTGCATGGGCATTTTTTCAGGAGACTTTCAAGCAACTTTTAAGTTTGATGCAGCATAACTAATGTGACTGAAAAGCAGTTTTTGAAAGTTTATAGGTGAATTTTTACCATTACATAAGCATTTCAGGTACCACCCAACTTGAAACAGTTTGTCAATACCCTCAAGTTTGCAGTTTATCTAGTGTCAGCTACCAATTATGTAGAGAGATTCTTTGCATAGAGTGGTCTTGAGTTGGTACATTGTTAACTGAAATACAAGTGTTAGAAAACATATAGTCCTATAGGATTAAGTAATTCTTTAGAAAAGACTGAAACTTGATTTTACATAAGTGAAATATGAATGTCTTCTAGTAGTAGTAGTACAATCTTGGCAAAGTTTTTCCACCAAATGGTGACCTGAAAGGAATTGATTACAATTTCATGGGTTTTCTTCTTTCCTTTCTTTCCTTTTTTTCCCCCCATTGGCGGGGCAGCCAGTAGAAATAGATATGATTGTAGGAAAAGACCGGGAAGGTTTCTTTACCAACGGTTTGACTCTTGGCGCAAAGAAGTGCTCAGTGATCAGAGATAGCCTATACGTCGATGGTGACTGCACAATGGACATCCGGACAAAGAGTCAAGGTGGGGAGCCAACATACAACGTTGCTGTCGGCAGAGCTGGTAGAGGTAAGCAAAATACTCTTTTGGTTAAAAGTTGCACGCTACAACTTATTAAGCAGTTTAACATTTTGAATAAAAGTGTTAGTCCATAATGGCTATTAAGGTGGTTTTTGTGAACTGCCCAGCACTGAAGGGAAGCCCTCCCTTGCTTTGAGATTTACCTACTCTACAGCAGCTGCATATACAGCCCAGCCTCTAAGATCCTGACCTTACTCTAAAACAGAGTATTCACATTAATTTTTCAGTTTCCGCTTTAGTAAACTGAAAATCCAAATTTACCTTTTAAACTGCTTTCCACGTTGAATGATAATCTTATGGTATACTAGATTCTTAAACTGTTCATATTGTTTGGTGAATTTAGTCCTTTTGAGTCTTTCCCTTTTGCATCTCTTCTTTTTCTTGCATTGTAATCATTCACTGTTCAGCATAAAAAAAGGAAAAATTAACATTTGCTCATGTTTCTATTTGAAACATTGCTGGGTTAGAGAGAGAAATAGAGGTTTAGTAGTAAGCTGCCTGTTAACCAAAATGTTTTCAAAGATAGAGTGTGTCTGTGATTTAAATTTGAAAAGTAGGAAATTATATTTCATTTATACACTTGGTCCAGAATTCTGGTGCTTCCTGTTGTCAATGTTGCAGAAACTTCTTATTTCTCTATGTAAGTGTAAATTTTTACTTCACTACTTTTTTGGAAAAAGCTTTCAAAATTGAGGTGTTTTTTTTTTTTAAGACCTGTAATTGATTTACAAATACATTTAAATGTATTAACCTGTGTAAATATTTTGTAAATTAAGAGGGCTGTGTAGCCTCAGCAGAATTGGCACAGCTGATTTTAAGACCAAATCTACCATGTGAATAAACTTGAAGCTACTTTTAAGTAGCTGTTACTTGCCACAGTGGTTCACTACCACTCTTGTGATTATCCTAAAGGTTACTTTTGTTTTCATGTGAGTTGACACTTCAAAGTATCTTTCTGTAGGAAAATTAGATAACTGAAGTAGTAGACAACTCTACAAACATTAGCTGAATTCAGATAAATGTTAAAAAGAAGTATTAACCATGTGACATAAAACCAGAATAAGATTTTTATACTCTACAGCACTACTGACATCTAGTGGGAGCAAGTATAAAATCTAATTTCTACATGTATTTTGGAGATAGTCCTCTGAATTGCATGATAGAAGAACCTGTTGTTGGAAATAGTAAACCTGTGCCAGGAGTTTCAACTCAAAAGCAAAGCATAATGAGCATATCAGTAAGCATAAGCCTTAAGTGTTTTTTCCTCGGTCTTTTCTGAATGGCTTTGAAGATGCTATTTAAAATTGGGTTTTGGTTTTCCTCTGGCATAGACACATTCATTCTCAGTGGTCAGACTTAATAGTTTGTATTTAATGAAGCCTGTTAAAGTTGGGGAGAATTTTGTGAATAGTCACCTAAGTTTTATAAGTTTACATTTTGGGGGCCAGTCTAATAATTTGTTATACTAACTAGAAGTTTTTTGCCCTAGAATAGAAGGTAAATGATCACTTTTTTTTTTTATTTTTTATTTTTTTAGCTAGTGTAAAGATAGTTTTATGGAGCACTGCAGCTGCACTGATTGGATTTCCAGGATGCAGTTATCAGTGTTTTTAGCATATTACTACTTTGAAAGTTCTCCTTTTTGGAGACTTGGATGACTTCAGTGCTTGACAGTTCACAGAAAACTAACTTAATGTTAACTTATTAATCGGGGTTCTGTCTGCTAAAACTTATGTGACTCTCTTGATTAACACTTCTTTTGAAACACTTTTCTTCTTTCTCTTTCAGTCTTGGTCTTTGTAATGGGAAAAGAAGGGGTCCATGGAGGCGGATTGAATAAGAAGGCATACTCAATGGCAAAATACTTGAGAGACTCTGGGTTCTAGCTGCTAGGCAGACTGTTAAGTATTAGGGGAAAATTGCTCTTAAACTTTCCTAGCTGTAAGCTTGAGTCTTAATTCTGGAAATTTTATTAGCAATGCAGGGTGATGGGGTATGAACCTGTGTCTCCTTTGTATCCCTCTGTTGGTGGGGAAAGGTGTCTTTCTTTCTGCCCTCCCCCCCCTTAAATAATTATGTTCACTTTTGTTTTGTTTCCCTGTGTACTCCAGCATTGGTTATAGTCATGGGAAAGGAAGGTGTCCACGGAGGCACACTTAACAAGAAAGCATATGAACTCGCTTTATACCTGAGGAGGTCTGATGTGTAAGCAGCCTCTCCCCATCTACCTAGCAACTGTCTTCATCACCACCCCAATTATGGTCACAGTGCTACCAGACTATAGATGGTAGCTAATTTTTCTTTACCTATTTTCTAATGTCATGATTCCTGTTTACCCAATGGATCATTTGTATGTTAACCACTGTATGTAACCAACCCTTATCTGGCAACATAATTGCAGCACAATAATGATTTGCATGATACCTTGAAATTCGGGGGGAGGGGGCATGCCAAGTTGGGCATCACTTTGTCTTAGCAATTAATGGGATATTGATAACTAAAATAAGTTAATATTAAGCAAGGTGCCGGTTGTACAATCTCTAATTTGATCAATGTCTTTTCAGCACTTTGAGCATTTACTTAGCTCAGAATTTAGTCTTCCTTTTGTAGCGCATGGTTGGGAGGAAAAAGTGCATGCCTCTTTCCTTCACTCCTCTTTTCCCACCTTTTCCCTTTGCACATAGGTATTTGGTTTGCTTCCATCTTTTATGCATTGCCTGGTTATTTAACCAAGTAATACCCTTTTTTTGATGAGCTATTGAAAGCTGCAGTAGTTTGCTTTTGGTATTGTTGTTGCACTTGAGTAGAGACAGACCTTTTGTCTACAAGCTATATGAAGAGTGCAACTGCAAAACAAGAGCAAAAGGCACTTCCTCCCACGACGGTACAGTAACCATACAGATCGAATCCCCAGGGACATTCCATCATTGCAATAGCTCAGGTTTTTGTTCCTGTCTTTTTCTTTGCACACCAGCTCTATTCTTTAGTAAAATTGTAAAAGGCTGCCATTATGGACATTAGGTATCCCAACATAACCATCTGGAGTGTGTCCAGTTTGTTCTTCATAGGACCAATTTTTATTTGCAGCTTGAGTTTTTATATGAAGTTGCATTATTGTGGACTTGGCTGTCTTGTGATGAATTTTTTCATATGTGTTCTGTGCCATACTATTGTTAAAATGAACTGTTGCTATTGTGAGATGGATTTTAACTGACCTATTAAAGGTTTCTTTCGAATGGCACTACTTTAGGGACATTCTAGTATTTGCTTCTATTGTTTGGGCCTTGTGGATAATGTACAGATTTAAAAACAAATCTTGTTGCTGATTTGTCCATTTCTTTCCCTGCACTTTGTTACATCTGGGATACAGTCTAACTCATCTGATTTAATATGCATTTAAAAAAATGCCATAACTATTAAACACCTTGTTTACAGACAGATGAAATAAATTTATTCCAACCAAATATTCTAGACTCCTGTTGTTTATGTAAATTGTTGTCTTATTGTTACCGTTGATTTTTGACACATTGGAATATACAGAATAGGCTAGGCTCTGTTACAAGCATAAAATCTTAAAATTGAGCTTATGGCCTAAGCATTCCATATTCTGTAGTGTTTACCATAGATAAAATGAGTGCCTGGGAATTTCTTTTTAATGGGCTTTTATTTATTTATTATTTTTTTTAAAGGCTTTTAGCGATCTTTGGACTTGTGAGGAAAATTGACTTACCCACTAGAAATTAAATATTTTTTTCTTGTTGCTGATCTCTAGATGTGAAATCTAGTGAGCAGTGAGGAGCCCAATACCAAGAAGGGTTTCTGCATTGTGGATTCTTCTGTGTTGAACTGTCATGTGACTTATTTAGCTTTGGAAGCTCTATTGGCATTGCTGAAGTCAACCAGCTGGAACTCACATAAGACGAGACCTTAGGCAGCATGTAAGATAATTGGGATATTCCTGCAGTTTCTGGCTTTTGAGTGACCTGTAAACTGTGACTACCTAATAGTCATGTTTAATTCTACAGGTCATAAGGTCCCTGGGATGTATTCAAGTTTAGTAAATGTTTAATACTGATTATGAACTGTCAAGCTCAGAGCAGGAATGCTCAAAAGTTGGTGGGTCTAAGGAAGACTGGGGAGCTGGTTATAATGCAGATTCTGGGCTCTGGATTCCCATCCCTGGAGATGGGATTCCAGAAGTCTCGCTTTAGAAATAATCGCCAGGTCATCTGATTAATTTTAAGGGGCCTGTATGCTACCCTTTGAGAAATAGTGGGTTAGGAAATGGGAATCTCTGTCTTAAACTGTTTATAACTAAAAAAAACTGACGGTGTTGTCAGGCAGTAGTTCTGAATTAGAACATACAGGGATGTAAAAGCATGGAAGATAAGGAGTTGGGGGTACTTTGGTAGTTGGGCACATCTTGCAATGGAAAATCAACCAAAACTTCAATTTCTTCACCTGTTAAGATCCCGGTTATGAACAAAAATTGGCCAGATGAAAATCTGGTGGTTGGGTTGTGATGATTTGAGATTTAACAGTAATAATATACATTCAGTCTTTACCTGTAAAGAACTGTTAGGTAACTATTTAGAAAGCAGTGACCAAAATTGTGAAAATACCTTAATGAACCTGTAAATAGGGATGTGTGTGTCGGGGTTGTAGGTAATGAAGAAGATGAAAGAGGGCAACTTTATCAATGAAAATAGTAAATAATGAAACTAGCTCTTGGCACGAAAATGTATACATGTATCTGTTTTATACTTGCAGGAATTTAACCTAAGAAAATTGGGCTACCCAAATTTGTATACCAGAGTGCCCATCACACCACATTACTTAACAGAACTAAACTTGGTAAACTGTAAGATTTAACTATCAGAGTTGAATAAATTATTGTATGTCCAGAGAATAAAAGTCATTGAATTAACATGAGAAAATGCTCACTAATAGAGGTTAAAATAATGAGGTAATAAACATGTTGCATACAGTGTAAAGACATACAGTGTATAATGTATGCATGTATTTTACATAGGTATTTCTGAAGGCAAAATATCAAGATAAATTCATCTCTGGGGTAAGTTTCCATGTGACTATACTTTCATATAATCAGAAATTTTTAATTAGGAAAATATTTTTAATAGAAATTAGATTTTATTTAATTCCCTATTTAAAAAGCTGTATAGTTCCACCAAGAAGAAATAATGAGAAATTTTAATGGAACAGTAAGAAAACTAGAAATAATCCCATAGGGACAGTGGTGTTGACACTTCATAATATTTTTTTTTTTTTAAACAACCAAAAGTAACAGTTGGGAATTTTAAAAGGAGCAATTTTGCCTCAGAAAAATATCCTAACACTTTTAAAGGAACCAAGCCTTTGATCTGTAGTTTAAGACTGAAGGGATACAACATTTAATAATACATGTTACAGTGACTTTTTCTTTAAAAATATGGCTTTAGGTATGATATTTGTATTATTTACCTTAAATATTATAAAACGTATTGTATATTTTTATGTGGCAGGTACTGAGTGCAGGGTTCTGTCTTCATACCCTACTTTAGGTTCAGTGAAATTGTACAAATGACCCAATAGATTTGGAAGTACATCAAATTCCAAAGTTCTGCTTCACTACTATAGTAAACCTAGGATCTGTTTCTCAGGCCTATGTGTAAAAGGAGGTTGGGGGTGAGATGACCTGGTGTCAGTGGATATTGAATTCAACCTTTTATTTTCCTATACGGAAATGCCTATGTTTTGAATTATTTTTTCAAAAAGCAGTTCAGAAAGTAAAATTTCCCCGATTGTGTTACATTTCTTTTGAACTTAAAATTTTTTTTTACAATATAAGACTCTTATACATAGTATACTTAGTATTTTCTAATATGCTTTTGTGGACTAAAAATTCCCCTGTCAGTATAGCTTGATCTAGATATTTATTATTTCAAGGCTGTATAGAGGTCTACTGTAAGGATGTACCATAATTATAGTAAGGTACCATAATGTACATGATCATTGGAATGAACGTTGGCTGCAGTTTTGGATGGATTCCTCAATTGGTTGTGAGCACTTGTATAAAATTCTAAGCTGGTGGTTTTATCTGACCTAAATTACCTTAATTATTATACCTTTGTAGCACTATGCATATAAATAAGGCTAATGTGGGTAATATTACAGAACAAATATTTGCCAGTTCTTAAAGTGGAAAACGTGTTTATTAACATTCAAACTCCCTTCATACAAGGCCATATAAAAATTCTTAGCATTTTGATTATACATAAGTCTATATTTTCTACATAGTTACAATGATGTATAATTTAGCTTTTCATAATACACTGTTTAAATACATCATTAGTTCTGTTAAACATAAGCAATTATTTTCAAACCCAATACTTGAACAATTTCCTCTGTACATAGTTTAGCAGGGCTAATTAGCATAAGATGCTCTTTGTTAAGAGGTATATGATCTGTATTAACAGTATTAACAGTTGCTGAAGTTTGGTATTTTTATACATTTTCTTTTTGCTTTGATCATAACACAAAACCCTTAAGGATACTGAAATTCAGTAAGTCAAGTCCAGAGACATGTTGCTTTAGCTGATGTATCAAATTCATAACACTATAGTATTTAAAATCTTGAAAAACAAAAACCCTATGAAATCTGCACTAGTACAGACCATTCCTATGAGGATAAGACTACTTAGGAATAGAAAGAAAAAAGATAGCATTGAGTTTCTTTTTGGTGCTGATAGAAGGAAAAATGCTAAATGTCACTCCTCATGAGTGATGGAAATTTGGGGAAATAACAAACATTCTGACTCAACAACTCTAGGTCAACTTTATGCAAATAGGAGTTGTTTATTAGCTCATGCTAGGTGGCCACAGCACTGACCTTGTGTGTAAAACACGAAACATTTGCATACTGTGATCTAGGTCTTAACTGCAAGCTATACGGAGGAATTTTTTTTTTTTTAATGTTTTGGCTATAGTTCATTCCAGAAGAAGAGCTGATTTGATGCTTGAGTTACAGCACCAGTCTATTAACTAGTTATCAGTGAAATGAAGTATACTCCTGCAGGTAAATACCAGATCAAAAAAACCTGCCTCAGTAATCTGATTAAACTGTTGAATACTAAAATAAGTTCTTTCTACAGGAATCTCTGAAGGGAGCAAAATAAAAAAAAAAAAAATTACATACCTAAACAAACATTTATTAGGAAATAACCCAATCACTCTGAAGGTCAAACAGTATTTGCTATGCTGTAATCCCGTTCACCATTAGGTTGCAGCTGGACTACAACACTATGTGCATTAATTTCGTTCTCTGCATCACTGCTCTCAGTATCTTCGTTGTCATCCTCTTCATAGTCTGAAGATTCTGTCATGTTCTGATGTGAGCGGGATTCCGACAAGGCCCCAAATGACTGGGTGCTGACAGATGCCAAAGGTCTAAGTAAAGGGGTATGTTCTGACACTTCATTTTCTTCTTGACTACTGTCTGTGTCAGAGTCTGAATCGCCTTGAGAAGGAACAACTTTTTGCTTGCAGACTGGACAGGTTTTTTTGGTTTTAGTTAGCCAAGGGTCTACACACTTACAGTGATAAGCTGTTAAGAAAATATATACATCTTTTAGATAGTATATTGTGGTTGAGAACATGGCAAGAAATTAAACATGCAATGTTTATTCATGTTCTGATCTATATGTATCATGTAGGGACAGGAGAAGGAAAAGTTTGTAAATTTTTATAAATCTACCCCCATCCTTTAAGGACACCACTAATTACTACAAGACCTGGTCTATAGTGTGCTAATAAGTCTTTTGTCTCTTCCTCTAATACTGAGCCTAAATACAAAGTACATGTAAATTCAAAGCAGTATGTAATTATTCATACCATGGGAACAAGGAAGGATTCTGAGCTTGTCTCCATCTTCATATTCATCCAAACAAATGGCACATACGTCATATTCATCTCCTATGACAGACAGTAGTAAATATAATTAATGAAAAGATGTAGAGAAATAGTCTTTCAAAGTCTTAAAGTGAGGTCTTCCTCAGTCAGTTATTTAAATGTCTTTTGATTGACCTATCTGTAAATGATACCTTTTTATTGTTTCCTGTCAGATGAGGGAGCTGCTTTAAGTTCAGGAACCTGAAGTTTTAATTTAAATAATCTTTTACCTAAAATAAGAAATTAAAAATGGATGTCAAGTTTGTTTCACTTTGCAAAAAGATTATTTTTAAAAGAATCATCATTGCAGTAGTGTCTTATAGGACTATTCAAATGCAAGTTTTGAAATATTATTATATACCAAAGAAATTTCACTGTTTAAATTTCTTAAGGTCTCAGTAATTTTTAAAGGGAAAATGGAAACAGAACATACTCAAGTGTGTTTTACTATGTTAGTGGGAAAACATCTGAAATGAGACACTAAGCTTCATCCATTCCAATATTTACTAGCTCTGTGGTGCTTGCAAGTTAGTCTTTGATATCCAGTTCTTTATCTGTCAAGAGACTGTCTACCCTGCAGGTTTATGAGTGAGCAAAGGGCCAGGCACAAAGGCATTCACTAAATGGTGTTTATTAATACTGCTGCCCTTTTAATTTCTTGTTTGAACTTCCCACCTTGATAAATCATGAATATTTATCAGTAGCTCTTTGTGGAATTCATGTGTACTTGATTTTAAAGAAATTAGCAGTCTTACATACAGCAGGTTTTGAAGTTGAGTCAGTAGTGGCAGTGACCCCTGTGACTGCTTTCAATTTGGTGTTTTACACTAAGTGTATGTTAGGTACAAATTTAAAAATCTCAGGGAACAAAAGACAAATTCATTGCCTGTCCCCCACACAAACAACTTTGGAAGACAGATCAGAAATAATTGTCTGGATAGTGTAGATGAACATGACCCATAAAGAAGGGAATGATCGTTCTATCAATCCCTTTAACATTCTTTAGTCATTTAAAATTACACATTCAGGAGGAGTCCTAACAAGAAAGCTTAATAACAGTTATTTTTTGTTCAGTGTTCTGAATTTGGTTAGCATAGAAGCAAGTATCAAATGCATTTTATAAAGAATACAAGCTCCTCTGTTAGAACTTTGTAAGTGGAATTTGGTGAGACTGAATATATGCATCTCAAACTATTAAAAGACCAAAGGACTCCCAACATATCTGTAATTATCTGTAATTATACAGTTGCTCCATTTACATGGGCTTTGAGAATGGTTTTAATAGGCAATTCAGTTATCACTGACTTCTCATATCAAACTTTAAATTTTGGTGCCCATCAAACAGATACAGTTACCATTAGAGGAGGTAATCTGGTGGATAAAGGCCTCGGTCGCCTTGAGAGGGACAATTCTGAGGCCCATGGCTCCTCAGAGGGACTCTAGGGGATTGAGACCCTGCTGTCCACAGAGGTAAGTAGCTCAGTTTAGACCCACTTTTTCATTCCCTCCCCACTCCCTCCCTCTTACTTCCTGAGGTGATTTCCCCCAAGAAATCTCCTGGGTCTTACTCCTTGTCTCAGGTTTGGCTCTAAGGGAAATTTAAACTACTACAACAGTTTTAAACATTGGATTTTTAGTAACGATTTTACACTGCATTCCTGTTGGAATTTATTAGATCTGTAGCAAAAAGTAATAGGATATTTGTATTTTACTATCGTACGTGAGTCCTCAGATACTTCATTTTAAAAAATGAAGACAAGGGAAAAAATTGCAATAACACATGGCATAAAATCTAAAGGAAACTCAGCTATTGAGAAAAATATTGGAAATACCTATTACAGAAACTAAACTACAGAGTTAAAAATATCAAAGGTTAAGTTCTAATATTACTAAATATATTCATAAGGCCATCACCATATCTGGAAAATTATTTGTGCTAAACCTATTGATTTTGGAGAACTGCACTGACATTTGACTATCTCCCTGATATTATAAAATAAGGAGTGTAACTTCCTATAGCCCTTTTTGGCCATTATCTCTTATAAGTGACTTTAAAAATGTAATTTGTTTTCTTTAATTCAGTGTGTTATGGAGACAGAACCAATGATTTAGAATTCAATCCAAAGTGAAATACCTCACAATTTGTTTCCTTTTATAAAATGCCACACATTTTTCAGAAAATGATGTACTTAATATAACTTAACAGAAACAGACTGGTTCCAGTTCAGAGCTGTGCCCCAAAGCTCTAAGCCTAATTTTCTTTAGAGAGGGAGGTTATCTGGCATTATCCAGGTGGGCCCAGTGTAATCTCAAAGGTCCATAAAGGTGCAAGGGGAAGGCAGAAAAGTTGAGAGTCAGGAGGATGTGACTGGATGAATGGTCAGGGAGATGTGTGCCACTGGCTTTGAAAGATGGAGGGCAAGGAAATGGATTCTCTCCTAGAGCCTCTGAAAGAGACCACTGCCCTGCTGACATCTTGATTTTAGCCCATTGAGACTTGTGTCAGACTTCTAATCTATAGAACTGTAGAATAATTGTGTTTTGAGTCACTAAGTTTGTGGTACTTTGCTACCACAGCAATAGAAAATCAATACAAGTAGTATTGGGGTTAGCCCTCAACTAACCCAAGACTTGACGCTTCAGAGTCACTGAGCTTTCCTTATCAATCCTTTGAATTGTTCCAGGAGATGGATAAGAAGACAGGTCAAGATTCAGAAGTATAGTCTGTGATTGTGCACCAGACTGGAGCCTAGTGCTCTGTAGAGAACTAACCCCCCTGGCCTTGGACTCATGATGAAATGGTAAAGCACATGTTACAATGCTGGGGGGGGGTTCATCCTAGTAATTTTATTTATTAGCTCTGTAACCTAGTACAAAATACATCTCCATGTTTCAGTATTCTCAAAACAAAAATATTAACATATGTTCTAGGATTGTGGATTAAAAGAACACAAGAAGAATACTTTACATAGTGTTTGGTATAAATCGCCCCCTGATAAAGCTGGTGGACAGGAATACTGACTTACGACCTGGTGTACTTGAAGGAGGCTGCTCTCTAATAGTGCCATGTGCTTCTGTGCCCTCAGAGGAGCTGTGTGCTTAGAGAGCAGCGGTGGTCATTGAATCTGTTTATATCACATAGGGCAATATTCAGCAGCTCTGAACTGAGTGTAAAAGGCTGGTTTTATTTGACAAGCTAGGCTGTTAAGAACACTTAATAAAAGCTGTTGCTTCCCCAACCCCTTGCCAGCCAGAATGAGATTATGTTAAGTATGGGTGAGAAATCTAAGACTGGACAAATTTATGTATTGATAAAAAGAATGAAAGCAGAATCCAATTTTTGCCCTATTTTAAAATGCCTGAAACTAAAAATGGTAGGAAATGCATCATGTACCATGACAACCTGGAAATCCAGTCAGTGGATTCATTCTTAAGTCCATGGCCCAGCAGCAAATAACTGCTGAGTGGCTTTATATTTAACTTAAAGGTAAATTTGTATTTATTTGTATAGTTTATAACTTTAGCAGATTTTTTTGAAATAATTTGTCCATCAGTTCCGGCAGCATAAAAGGATTTTATGAGTGGTGATAAAATGTTTGTTTTGTTACTGTCCACACCATGCTATAAAGTTTTGCTTAGTATAAACCAGCAGTTCTTAACTGGAGAGGATTCTGCCCCCAGGGACATTTGGTGATATCTGGAGACGTCTTTGGCTTTCACAACTGGGAGGTGGTGCTGCTGGCATCTAGCAGGCCAAGGATGCTGCTTAAACACCCCACAGTGCTCGGGACAGCCCCTCACAGGAAGGCTTATCCCGTCTAAAGGCCAGCAGTGCAGAAGTTGAGAAACCCTGATAGAAAGCCCCTCCAGATGCTGTCAAATGATGACTTTGCTAATTCATTAGTGGATAGATGTTAAGTTACAGGAGGGGTGAGATTCATGTCTGTTATTTGAAACTATGGAAACACCTCTGTCTAGAATGTTTCTGGACTATTTATTGTTACTTGAATTGTGTTTTAGAAAAACTGCATGGATGTGCTTTTAAAGTCCCATCAGTCTGGAAATGTTCTATATGTGGAAAGAACTTTTTCTCCCTGTAAATCTTTCTTGTTTCCCTCCAAAACCTTGGTACAACAAAGGCAGTGACCCATCAGAAAAGGAATCACGCAGACTTAAGGCAGCCACTGCAGCGGCATGAGCTGCTTATCAGGCCTGGGCATCCCCTGAATGTCTTTTTCCCTTAGAGCCTATATTCAATCTGTCACTAAGTCCTGTAGATTTTTATCTGTAAAACATATCCTGAATCTGTCCCCTTCTCTCCATTTCCACAATTACTCTGGTCCAATAGCCTGAACTGCTAGAAGAGCCTCTAGTCTACCTTCTGTTCCTACCTGCTGTGGTTTTTCTCCAGTGCTGCCCGGGTGATTTTTTTTTTTTTTTTTCATTTTAAACACATCATGTCAATCTCATTTAGATGGTTCCCCATCTCACTTAGAATAAAATCTGAGCTACTTATCATGACCTTTATAAAGCTGTATATTATCTGACCCCCCTCTCCTCTCCCATCTGATCTCACCACAGCCTTTACCACCCCTTCACACATGCTTCAAGCACAGTGGCCTTTCATTCTTGAACAACCTCAAAAGGTAAGTGGTGATCTGCATTTAGCCATGTTATAACAGAAACATTTGGACATAACATTAGATACAGAAAGAGGAATCACCATTTCTAGAGATGACTAAAAATGAGCTAGCTTGAGATTTATCTAGCCAAACACATAGAAATTAATGCAAAACCTAATTGTTCAATTTAATAACAAAATAGACCAGGTCTTAAGTCAACTAGAATACATTGCCTCAAAGTAAATGATATAAGAGTGAACATTCAGGGCTAACTAAACACATCCAGGTTTTATGAGAGATAATAACAAAAACATTTTAAATAATTTGCCCAGGGAAGATGTACCATTGGGTTCATGAGCCTCAAAGCAAAAATTACTGTTCTTGTAGAGAAAATACCTTGCCACTTATTCCCTACATTACCAGTAAAGAAAACAGTGAAAGCTCTTTCTAGCAAATAAACTAATTTTATCTTCTGTTCTCTTCTCCTCCATACCAGTTCCCAAGAATTCTAAACAAAAGAACAGGATAGAATATTTTTAAAGCCAGGTTTGCTTGAGAATTCCTGATTATTTTTAACTCCTGGACAAAGAAACTAGTATTTACTTTCAGGGTTACAGTAAAGGCAGTTAAATGTAGTTATAAAAATTAAGCATGTCTTAGTTGATAAACAAAAAACTGTAAAATTAAGTATTGCTCCACTTTTACATATTCTGCTTTAAAATGCTGTATTGCTTTTTTCCAGTCCCTGAAATAATATCCTTTGCCTTGTAGATCTATCTTGGAAAATCTCCGTGATTAAGCTAAAGTGTCTGGTAACTTAGTTTCAAGTAAGAAACCCATTGTTTTACCATTTATATCTCAGGGATCTGGCTCCTTCGCATACTGACTGCAGGGGAGACAGCTCCCACAGAGACTGCCTCAAATGCTTAGTAGAAGGAATGTTAAGTGAAAACATAAGGATTTTTCATCTGCTATGAAACCTGGTATGTAGTAAGCAGTCTTCTGGTTACAGACTTTGAGAAATACATTAACCGAATGAGTCAGGAAACCACAATTTCAATTGAAGAGCTATTTTTGAGGGCAATAATGAGTAATAAAGAGATATAAGGAAGTTGCTTCAGAAGCAACAACACAATTAAAACGCTATTATATGTGCTAGAAATGGCTAAATCAATATTTAAATCACTCAAGTATTAATCAGCACAAAGTTTTGAAAGAGCTGCCAAGTGAGGGTCAGTGAGAAAGGCGATCACGTCCTCCAAGTATGTCCGCCGAGAGAGTGCTGACTAACCTCATAGATACCCCTCGTGCCCCCGCCTCAAGTGGTTTCTGTGGGTGTGATTCCAAAATATATGTATGGAAAACTTGCAAATCCCAAATTCTTTTTGTTTGACAGATATTTCTAAAATATTATAAATTCCTTTACACTTAGCATTTCTATTACATTCTAAGCCTACAAGAGTTCTCAGAAGACTTCGCGGTTTGGTGCTGTTACTCGCTGGCATGGGGAGTACCCACAGAAGTGTCCTATGTGTTTTCAGTCACCTATGGTTGTGTTTACAACCATGAGAAAACTGCAACAATTTGGATTTTTTTTCTTTCTAACATCTATGCATACTTGGTCAAAACCATTAGCATACTCTAGAACATGCATAACAGGCCTCTTTTTTTTTTTCTTCTTCCCTTTAGATGTCAAGTCTCATGATAACCAAACCATTTTAAAGCAAACATACAACGAGCTCAAACTTAGGGCTACTTTCATAAAGAAACTTCCAAGTGTAATATTTACAAAATTACATATTTTTAACTGCTTCATGATTTTAGCAATCTTATTTTTTTTATCATAAAAGAAATGTTTAGTGCCTGAATTTTTATGATGCTAGTACTTAAGATTTTTATTTAAGGATTTTGGTTTTGTAATAATAATTGCTACCACTTATTTTTTGTTTTTATAATAATAATTGCTACCAAGGGGTGTGTGCCAGGCACTGTATTATAAGCATTTATCATACTGATTTTCATATTGATTTAAATCTCCCCACCCACCTTATGACATATAGGTACTGTCAGTCATATTTACACATGAAGGAGATTATGGATAGGTTAAGAAACTTGCACAAGGTCACACAGCTAATAAATGGTGATCCAGAATGCCAGCAAGGTCCGTCAGACTCAGGTCCATCCACGGTCATAACCATTAGGCCTGTATTGTCTCCCAGCACACCTACTTAGAATTTCACATTGAAGTAGTCCCCTTTGACTCACAATGTAAAGAGAGTAAGAGTTTAAGAAATATTCTTAAACTGCCACTTAATTAGAAATTTAAATGTTTCCAGTTCATAAGCCAGAGCACTTTTTTCCTTCATACTGCCACATATGGAAAAGAAGCAAAGACAGTTTATTTCTATCTCTATGGTTTCATATTTTTACAAACCTTTCTAGGATGCTACAAATAGCAGCTATATTCTAAAAGTTTAATTGAAGGTCAGATATTTCTTATGTACTATGATGAAATGTGATTGTGCACAGTAAGGAAGCGAATGACTCTGCTGAAGAGCAGGACACCAGCAACTTTGTTTTAGAAATGTGTTTGTGAATTACTTTACTGATTAAGGACAGGAAAAAGTGCCTTAGAGGCCATAAAGCCATATAACAAGCTTAAAATCCAAATATAAGCAAGCATTGGCCAAATTCTATTTGATTTTTTTTCTTTTTTAAATGTTTATTTTGAGAGAGAAAGTGCATCGGGGAGAGGCAGATGGAGAGGGAGCATCCCAAGCAGGCTCCCCAGTGCAGGCCTTGAACTCACAAGCCTTGAGATCAAACTGACTGAGCCACTCAGGTGGCCCCCCTCCCCCCACTGAGTGATTTTTCTTTTTAAACCTAACATTTCGCCATCTTACTTTTAACTTGATTGCATTATGCGAGTA
Organism: Helogale parvula; assembly: GCA_004023845.1. Classification (NCBI taxonomy): domain Eukaryota; kingdom Metazoa; phylum Chordata; class Mammalia; order Carnivora; family Herpestidae; genus Helogale; species Helogale parvula. Next base: position 19,615 of record PJEM01008464.1, on the reverse strand, counting down.
AACTACAGTTACACCCATGATCTTTCTGGATAGAGGAACAAGTAGAGTAAAAGATTTGTCTTGAAGTTAAAAGGCAAAGTTAAAGGGACTTTATAATGATAAGTACTGTGCCAGACCTCAAGTACTTAAAAAGTACTTTGGTACTTGCTTTAAGTACTAAAGGTTTTGTTGTTATTTTCTCATTCTTCCTTTTCAGGCCCCTATAAATCAAGATTTGCAACACCCTTCCAGAGCCAACTTCAACAAACTCAACTTTATGTATGTCCTTAAGCAGTTGTGTGTTTTAATCCAGTAATTATTTTTCTTTTCCCTTATATAAAAGAAATTTAAAAACTTGAGCAGCCTCAGGCACCCTGAAAGTCTAAACTGGAGGATGCATTGGGCCTATGTTATTTTTACATATAGCAGAATTACTTCTATATGCTTTTTAAAAAATGTTTATTCATTTTTGAGAGATGGAGAGAGACAGCATGAGTGGTGGAGGGGCAGAAGGAGACAGAATCTGAAGCAGGCACCAAGCTAAGCCCTGATGCAAGGCTTGAACCCACAGACCTCGAGATCATGACCTGAGCTAAAGTCCAACACCGAACCGGCTGAGCCACCTAGGCGCCCCACTTTTAGGTACTTATGCCTATTGACTAGATTGAGCTAATATTTAACTACAACTCTCAATGCAGCAAAAGTGACTAAAAAAAAAAATCATACATAAAATTTCCTTCTAAAAGTGCATACAATTAGTAAGAAAATTCTTAAGATTCCAATAGAAATGTGTTACAAGAACAGACATATAAGTTGGTAATTTTTCTGGTTAATATAGAATATGATATGGTGAGTTTTCTCATATACTGCTGGTGGGCCTGAAACTGGGAAATTAGTTTCACCTCAAAAAAAAAAAAAAACCTTTCTCTGGCATAGTAAATTAGGAAGGAGGTTATTTGCAGGTGGGAGTGGGGAGAGGACAAGAAAAGAGGAATGGGAAGGATTAAAGCCAGAGGCAATTCATTTTATTTTGAAATGGTAGTGACTGGAGAGTAAAGAGTATTTACAGGTACGGTGTCTGAAGTCAAGAATTTGCACTGCAGCCCCAACACGTAATGTTTACCCAGCTTTGCACCCTCAGGTATTATACGTAATCTTTCTGAGTCTTAATTTTCTTTATAAATGGTCATGACCGTAGTTTTCTTAGTTGGTTGTTCTGAGAACTAAATGATGCAGAGTACATGGTTTGCTTGCTTTTAATTACATAATAAGCGTGATACGTGCTCACAAGGTCTGAAATGGAAAATCATCAGGTTTGTATTGGGTGCAATGCCCATCCCAAATCAGTTTACTTCCAATTAACTCCCGTGGTAGGGGTATGTAGTACACTGGACTTCTTCAGTTAGAGGTTACTGGACTGAAGGCATAGTTCTAGTCATCACAGCTACAGGCCAATGACAAAGGTCACGACTACTATGATACAAACCGACCTACAGGACCAACTCTCAATCCCCTTCAGTCTACCTCAAAGGTACAATGAGGACCTTGGGATCTGTATTCCTGGACCTGAGATAATAAAATAGTTCACCTTCAGGTAACTCAGGAATGCACTGATTCCTCAGAAGCCACAGGCACAACAGTAACTCCTACCCAACTTGGAATCTCATTATTTTACTGCTTTGTGGCCATTATGCAAGTACTCCATTAGAGGAACAGAGAAATATTTCCTTTTCTGTTTTGATTTTTAAGAGTAAATTCAGAACAGTTTTCCCCTGGAATAGTTCAACACAGAATATCAACTAGCATTAGTTATACATTCCTAGCTTTGTGAAGAAATGGGCTGTGTCTTTTACTCACTGTCATATCCCCAGTGCTCAGATAGTGCAGAGTGGGCTCCCAATAAGTACATGCTGAATACCAAATACCACAAAGCCTTTGTTCATTTCCTGAGGCCTGGCTAACAAGGAGGCATCTGCCTCTCACCTGGTATATCCCATACGGCCTCTCCCTGCTTCACTATCAATCCCTAGTCTGTTCTCCATTCACCAGCATAAAGGATTCTTTTCCACAAGAATTTGAGCATGTCATTCTTATGCTCAAAGCCCACCCAAGTTACAGCATCACATGATGATCACAAGTCTTTGCCATGGCACAACCTAGCTCCCTGTCTATCTCTGATTTCCTCTCTCAGCACTCTCCCTCCATCCACCCCACGACCCTGCTGGCCATATGCTCTTTACTGGTGCCTGAATATGTCACACTGTTGCCTTGAGGCCTGTGTAGTTGCTCTTCCTCTGCCTGCAGTGGTCTCCCCTTAGCCCCTGTTTATTCTCTGTTCAAAGTGCCCTCAAAGAAGTTTTATTGCACTTACTGCTGGGTGACTTTACTTTTTACTGGTTCATTTGCCCCCACTAAGCTCCACAAAGGCAGGATTTTCTTTTTTTCTTTATTCTAGTTTCCCTAGCATCTAGAAAAGTGCCTGGCACAGAGTAAAAGTACTCAGTAAATACTTATTGAAGGAATATATTAATAACTACCCAAGTTATTCACAAGAAATCTTGATTTCTGCCTCCAGTTGCTCAGATGACCTAATCACATAAATCTAAGTACAGAAAGCTAAACATTTTTACATAATGTACATAACTATAGATCCTGACTGATGGAGTAAAGCTAGCCTCAGATTTTACCATCCAAGTCCAATACTGAATATGCCAGCCACTCTAAAGACCACAAAAATACTGTAAGGATTATAGTGTTTTGCACAGTGGCAATATCTGATCTTGTGTCTACTGATCATCAGACGACATACAAGAAGGAAGAGCTCACTGTACTAGGAGATGCAAGAGAAGGGTTCTGAGAGAGGGAGTAGGGGCAGGCCTTCAAGATCCTCTGGTTTTAGAAAAACTAAGGAGGAAGATACTCCTGGGAGAAGAGCAGTTGAAAAAGTATTTGCAAAGAAGGAATAAACATGGCAAAATCAAAGTTATGCAAGGTTAAAGATGAAGAGCAGTGGAAAGTAAAGTTGGATGAGTGGAGTGGAGGCAAATTATGAAAAGCTGTGAATGCCAACCTGAGGACTCTGACACCACCGCGGCCGTGGAGATCGACTGAAAGCTTTCAAGCAGAGGAATGATTGATGTATGAAAATAGCATCTTAACAACTGCTCATCAGTGTGCTGAAGGGACCCAGGCCTGGGATGTAGAGGTGAGCCTAAAGACAGGAAGACTGACCAGACTGTCACTCCCAAGACGCAAGTAACAAATTGATGAAGGGCTTGCATGATCAGTGATAACAAGAATGGACAGAAATGCTCTGATCCAATAATCACTTTGAAAGAACAAATCATTGGATCTGGGGACTAGGCACAGGTAATAAAAGAGAGGGGGTGAATCAAAGATAATGTATGTAATTTTACGTGATGACTGTTTGCTTAACCTTTAGGTGTTTTATTTGGCATTATTAGGATACAACAGGAGCAGGAGAGGGATTAGAAGCAAATAAACAAGCTGGCAATTTCTTTTTTAAGTCAAGAATGGGTAAGTTAATTCTAAACACTAAAGAGATGGTTAGTGTTTTGTGAGTATACTTTCCCTGAAATAATGTGTAAGTAATTATAGCCTGAACAACATGTGTGGCTTATTTAGACTACAGAGTTGTCAGAATGTTCTCTCTCTGCAAGGGTAGAGTGTCTGTACTTCCTCAGTGGATCACACATTTTATTGTAACATAAGAAATGCTGTATTGCGATGGGAAAACTTATTTTCCATGGAAACATCTATAAATTACATTTGCCTTACATTAGAAATCCTTTGAAAACACGGGTCACATTTCTGATCTGTAAGTTTTCTAAAATGTCCATTATAACAGACATACATGGACATTTACATGGCAGATATAGAATGAGTGCCTGCTAGACACCATGAACTGTACTAAAGCAGATCCTAAAGGAAGAATAGAGACTTAGAAGTAAACAAAACAGGGATGTGTGTGTGGCACAGAAGGAGCCCATCTGGCTAGAATGTAAGCTGCAAAGAGAACAGGCGGAGGCTAGGGGTATAAGCCAGGGTCAGACCATAAGACCCTTAGGCTTAAAGTAGAAGTTTGATTTTATTCTTACATATAGATGAATTCTCAGAACAAACCTTGGAGATTTTCTTGCTGTGTAATCATTATGGACAGAATGCTCCTGTCTCCAACACCAAACACAGTGGCTAGTCAAATACATGCTGACTAACACAGAAGGAAAAACAGTTTGGGACATATTAAGTTTGAAGACTGTATAGGTTATCCAGACAGAGATGTCTATTAGTTAACTGGTGATACGGGATTGGACTGGAGCTTAGAAGAAAGGGCTGGGTAGGACTTAAAAGCATGATGTCATCAGGAAACAGCTCACTAGGAAGAGGCAAGAACTAAGGAGAAAATAATCTGATATAAAGCCCTTACATCTGTACCTAGCACACACAAGTCTCAAATGTTTGCTATTAATAAGCAGTGAACCAAAAGATAAATGGCAGCAAAGGAGATTCATATTTGACAGAACAAGACTGAAAGTACTGATGACTGACCACAAGCAGAGCTCCCAAGTGCCTACTCAATTGACAGCTTGCCAGGACTGGGAAGCAGGTGCATAGAAGTTCCTAATGGCAGTGAACTGTACATGTAACGTCTGTGGAAGCATGAAGCAGACAAAGGTTGAGAATCTCTGGACCACAGCGTACCTTTTTTACCCCTGGAGGGCAGAAACTGTAACCTAACTTTGTGAGTTTCATTGTTTCTTCCTAATTGTGGCCAACATGAAACCAGTTAAACATGTGTTTAATTACTAAAATAAGTCACACAGGATCACCAGCCTTTGCAAGTTTGCTGACATAATATTATTTGGAGAAAAAAGTATCTTTAAATAAAAGTCATAAAATAGGTCATGGATAAAGAAGCCAAATGAGGCAATATACATGCAAACATTTCCCATACAGTACTAAACACGTAATTTGTATGGTTAGAAAACAATTCTGAGTAATTGAGAGGAATAACCATCTAATAAGACAAAGCAAACAAAGCAGTCACATGACAACTTCACGTTTCTTTTTTTTCAGAAGTTAAGACATCCTGAATATATTTCACAAGAGCCTAAACTTGCTTAGTTCTGGTCTACAGTAATCTATACTTGAAAAGTCATGGTTTTGCATTATTTTCTTCTCATATCTTAGAGAGGTACTTAGGGCAGATATTATCAGAGAGGTAGGTTAAGTGGTTAGTTCAAGGTCATATATGTAGTCATAAAACCAAGTCTTTTGGGTCCAAATCTTGTATTCTTTCCACCATACCATTTTGTTGACCTAAAATCTAACTGCTAACTTCCACACTGCTATGTGATCCATAGAACTACTCCCACCCCTTCAATTAGTACAGCTATCATACAAATTGCCAGAGTCTATCTGTGGTAGAAGAAAACCTAGGAACTAGCTGTAGGAAAAGAAATGACTTGTGATTCCAGTGGACTGTGAGGGCTCTATAATTCTAAAATGGAACAATTCCTACAGAAAGAAGAGGTAATATAATGAATATTGTTCACTGATTTCTACTGGATTTCCATTTAAGCATAAGATCCAGTAAGAACACATAGTTCCTTTCTTTACTCTTAATGAAATTTTCAAACACACAAAATGATGATTAGACCACCTCATACTACCATTACTGAGTTTCAACAATTCTCAATCTACTATTTTTGTTAGATCCACCTACTTTTTTCCTTAAGATTTTGTTTGGGTTTTGTTTTGTTTTGTTTTGTTTTTTTAAGGAGAAAGAGAAAGCACTAGTGGGATAGAGGGGCAGAAGGAGTGAGAGAATTTTAAGTAGGCTCCACACTGAGCATGCAGCCTGATGAAAGGCTCAATACCATGACCCTGGGATCATAACCTGAGCTGAAATCAAGAGTTGGACAGTCAACCAACTGAGCCACCCAGCCCTTACCTTAAGTATTTTAAAGCAAACCTTGAGACATAACATTTTAGCAACACAAACTTTTGTATGTATCTCATTAAAAAAACAATCGGTACTATTATCACATCTAACAAAATGAACATTATTTTCCTAATATCATCCAATACCCAAGGCATATTCGGTTTCCTCAATTGGCTCGAAACAGATCATCTTTTTACAGATAATTTACTCAAACTAGGATCCAAGCAGCATCCAAAACAAACACTGCACCTGGCCGGTAACTTGTCTCTTTTAATCTAAAAATACCCTGCCCCCATTGTAGATCTTGTTAAATAAACTGGATCCTTTGTTCCATAAATGTGTCTGCATTCTGGATTTGGGTGACTGCATGGATGGTTGTTTTTTAAAGATGCTTCTAGTGCTACATCAATCATTCTATGTTCAGACCAGAAATTCTACTGGCTCAGTGGCACCTTTATGCACACTAGGAAAAAGGCAATACTACCTCAAGGCACGTTATTGCTCTCTGCCAAAAAATAATTGTTACCATAAAGAATAAAAGTCTGGTGGCAAAGAATGAACAATACCTAGAGCTGTGCAGCGTACAGTGTACAACCTGCACAATTTTATGTGGTGGCCTGGATTTAGAATCCTTGCTAAGATAACTTCCCACAAGAAAAAGTGGGTGGGATTTCTTTTTGACAAACTGGCTTACTTCAGTAAGTACTTACTTACTTTAACTTGAAAGGCATGGGGACTTGGGTGGCTCAGTTGGTTAAATGTCCAACTCTTAATTTTGGCTCAGGTCATGATCTTGCAGTTCATGAGTTCAAGCCTGACGGTGCCGGGCTCTGCACTAACAGTGTGGAGCCTGTTTGGGATTCTCTGCCTCTCTCTCTGCTCTTCCACTCCTCATGCGCGCTCGCTTGCTCTCTCTCTCTCTCTCGCTCGCTCTCTCTCAAAAAAAATAAACATTTACAAAAAGCAAAAAAAAAACCCTCAATTTTCAACATTATCATTAGCCTTTGAAAGTACAGAACCTGACAGTCTTCATACTCTCGACTGTGTAGCCCCAAGCATCCGGACCAAGAAATAAAAATCAAGTTTAAGGTTTTTGGTAAAATAACTTAAAAAAAAATTAATATGGTTTCCAATTCTGTGTTGATACAGAAACCATTTTTTATTTTAACCTGTTCATAATTATGGCAAAGGAGTATGACTTTTTTCACAGACAACTATCAACATGTTCAGTCTGCCACTTCGAAGAGGAAATTAATCTGTTTACTCATTGGTCCTAAGTTTCTCTTAATTTGGCTTAAAATAGAATCATCACAGGTATGTTACGAACAGAGTTTTACACTGTCCAGTCATCTGTGCAAATTAGAAACAATTTGTGACAGTGGTTACAACAGGACAAATGCATTAGCAAATGTTTGGAACTCTGACAGCTGCTGGTAAGATTAATATTTTTAGGGCTAGTGTAACTAAATTTAAGTGGCTTGTGATTTAACTATAATTTGGGGCAAATATTCAGGTTCCTACTAAGTAAGTATCTTGCTATATATAAATATTTCATAGAAACAAAATAATACAACTTGCACAAAGAAAAATATCTTCAAGATGTAGGCTAATTTTAAAATAAAAGGCCTATCTAATTTTATGTATTGGGAAGTTACAAAAAGATGAATTAGATCAAAGTGTTTTCTAAACTCTCTATTTAGTAAAGAAAACCAGTGTGGGGGCACCTGGGTGGCTCAGTTGGTTAAGCCTCTGACTTCGACTCAGGTCATGAACTCGGCAGTTTGTGCTTTCAAGCCCCGCATCAAGCTCTGGGCTGACAGCTCAGAGCCTGGAGCCTTGCTTCAGATTCTGTCTCCCTTTCTCTCTCTGTTCCTTCCCTGCTTGCACTCTGTCTCTCACTCACTCTCAAAAATAAACATTAAAAAAAAAACAGCAGTGTTTATAAAATCTAAATTTTATAAGAAACTTGGAAGATGACAGTTCCCTGTTGATTTATATCCACTATTGCATCCCTAATGTTTAGGTACAACAGTGTGCCTAGAGCACAGCAAGGGCCTGGTATGTATTTAATGAATGCATGAATATTTAAATTCAGGATTAACTACATAAATTAGTATGTAAGTTACTTGAGTATTTTTAAAAAGTGTTTTTCAAAAGTAATCTGTATAAATCAGTAGTAATATTAACAAATGGGGCACCTGGGTGACTTGGCTGGTTGAGTGTCTGGCTCCCTCTATCAGCTCAAGTCGTGATCTCACAGCATGTGGTACTGAGCCACATGTCAGCCTGGAGCCTACTTGGGATTCTCTCTCCTCTCTCTCTACCCCTCCCCCTGCTCATGTGATCTATCTCACAATAAACATTAACAACAACAACAACAAATAAATACCTTTCTTGGTACTAAAGCACAAAATGAAGACCTCATGTAAGATTGGTAGATATGATCAGACCTAAAACTTTTTAAGGCTATTGGACTAACCTGGAAATGTGTAAAATAACAGCAATTCTCATATAACTCTTGTAGGATGGTAAATTGGTGTAAACACCTTGGAGATTGGTAAACTCATTAAATTTGATGACATACATATTCTGTGACTTGGCAGTTTCACTTCTAGATAAATCAGTGATCCAGAGAGACACACATAACCAAGGTGTGAACTTTCCACTCCGGGAACCCATATCAGGACAGAAGAACATAAATTGTAATCGATAACTTGCTGGAGGTTCAGTATGGACAAATTTGAGAGTTGGAAACTCTAGGGGAGGTTTTCTGGTCCAACATAGAAGGAGCATAGAAGTCATCATTGTTCTAACAAAAAGCCGAGCAAACTGAAAAATCAATTCTTAGATCAGAGAAGTGAACTCACAGAGCAAACTGCTGCCCCGAAATGGGAGATAGAGAGATCACAGCTAACCAGAGCAGAAACCCCTTGAGCAGAAGCTTCCATGGGCACTACTGGGGGAGGGAAACCTGAACTATAATTAATGAGTTGCCAGAGGCTCAGTGTGTACAAGTCTAAGAGTTTTAAAATCCAGGGAAACTGGAACATTTTTGTTTTATCTTGTGGAGCTCTACCAGGTTCTCAGAGCAAATACTGGAGAATAATCCCCTTGGACTTCTGACAGAGGAGAGAAAAGCAGCCATTTGGAAATATGCCAGAGCATGCTGTTCTTAATAAGTCTGCCATAGAGAAAAACTAACCAGATCATAACCTATTGGGGTTTTTATCAGGGTCTAACATGTCAGAAGGCAAATACCCAGTTCCAACCTCTGTAGTCATCAGGTCCCACCAAAGGCTGGGAAACACTGAAAAGCATTTGTGAAGTTCACAGCCCAAAGCTACAAACTCTCTAAAAGACTGAGACAATCACAGGACTACTGAACACTTCTCATCCTCCCCACACCTTCTGACCACACCTCCAATGACCTATTTCTGTAGTTCCTTTCACTCACAACATCATGTTCAGCTTTCTACAAAAAATTGCAAGGGACGCTAAATGGCAAAAACAAAAAACAAAAAAACAGTTTGAAGAGACAGAACCAAACTCAGACATGACAAGGATGTTGGAACTATCATACCATGAATTTAAGACAACTGTAACTAACATGCTAAGGGCTCTAATAAATAAAGCAGACAACAAGAAAGAACAGACGGATAATGTAAGCAGAAAAATGGGAGTTCTAAGGAATTTTTTTAAATGCTAGTGATCAAAACACAGAAGGATAACTTTGATGGGCTCATCAATAGACTAGACAAAGCTGAAGGTAGAATCTGTGAGCCTGATGCATCAATAGAAACATCCAGAATTGAAAAACAAAGGAAAAAGTGAAAAAAACCACCAAAAAGAACAAAATACTCAAGAATGGTAGGCTAACTAAAAGAAAAAAGTGTACCATATATACAATGAGAATATCAGAAGTGAGAAAAGAACAGAAGCAGTATTGAAGCAATGACTAAAAATTTCTCCCGTTAATGTAAGACCAAAAAAAAAAAAGTCCAAGAATATGAGAGACCATCAAACAATAAATTCTGAAAATACACTACACCTAGGCATATCATTTGCAAGTTGCAGAAAAATCAAAGATACAAACAAACAAACAAACAAAAGATTTTGAAAGAAGCCAGAGGGGGAAAACACTTTAGCTATGTGGGCACAAAAATAAGAATTATTCTGACTTTCCTTAGAAACCACACAACAAAAAGTGGAGTGAATGTTTAACGTCTTGAAGGAAAGGAACCACCAACCTAGAGCTCTGTGCCCTACAAAATTACCCTTCAAAAGCAAAGGAAAAGAATGATGTCAGCAAGATGACAGGAAAGATACAAACTTAATAAGAGACCAAATGTTTCTGTAAGGAATCTAAAAAACAATGAAAAGGTTTCTGTACCCCAGGCATGGGTAAAGCCAACAGCATCAAAAGGCCCAGTAGAAAATTCATGACACTATTCACTCATACCAAAGCCTCTCTTTCCTGATATGTCATGTTTGAGAGGAAACCCCCAACTCCTATTTTCTACCTGCAGAGGTAGAATATATGTCCAATGTCAGAACTTGAGAGGGGCTGGCTGCCCAATGGACCCATCAAAGTTTGTGTTGATGGATCCAAGTACTAACAATCCCCAGGTTGGGGATCTGAAAAAAAGACCATCAACTAGGCCCTAGAGCCTGCAGTACTACAGGCACACAGTAGGGAGAGCTCCAGAATCCCAATTTATTATACCATAAGAAGCCACAATATTGTAGACCTACAGCAGGGGACAGCCTGAGTAGAAACTGGCAAACCTCTTCAAATAGGAGATAATATGCACAAGCCCAGAGAGGATGCAACCCAGAAAGGGCTTGAGAGGTCTCCATATCTCTAGTCAGGAAGAAAGTCCTCTCTGTTAGAAACCAGACTGCAAAATCTAAGAGAGCTGGCTGGTTGATTCTTCAAATTCCAAAATCCCAATAACAAATAATAAGATGCACAAAGAAGCAGGGAAACATAACACATTTAAAAGAACAAATTATATCTCCAGAAATCAAACCTGAAGAAAGAAATATATAAATTTCCAAAGAATTAAAAAGTATTGTTAAAAGGACCTTAATAAAGAAGAACAAAGACAACAAAATAAGGAAATGGATGAATGAAAAAAATAATAGACGCAATGAGAAACTATGAAGAACCAAATACTGGAACTTAAGAATACAATAATGGGTTGAAAATGTCATAGAGGGCTTCAGCAGGAGTTTTGATCAAGAAGAAGAATCTGTGAACTTGAAGATGGGCCTTTTGAAATTGCCAAGGTAGAGGAGCAAAAATAAAAAAGAAATGAAGGAAAATGAAGACAGACTAAGGAATACCTGGGACGTCATCAAACTGAACAACACGGCCATTCCTGGCATCCTAGAGGGAAGAGGAGAGAGGAGCAGAGAACCTACTTGAAGAACTGGCCAAAACGTCCCAAATTTGGTGAGAGAAACTTAAAATTCAAGAATCACAAGTAGTTCCAACAAGGATATGTCCAGAATACATCATAATCAAACTATCAAAAATCACATATAATGTTGAAAGTAGCAAGAAGAATGTGACTTGTCACATTCAAAGGAACTCCTTTTAAATTATCAGATTTCTTAGAAGAAACCTTGCAATCTGAAAGGGAAAGGGAGAATATATTTGACGTACGGAATGAAAATAAATGCCAACAAAGAGTACTATAGCCAGCAAAAAAGAATTTCTCCCAAAAACAATGGAGAAATTAAGACTTTGCCGGATTAAAAAAAAAAAAAACCCCAAAACAGGAAACTCGTCACCACTAGACCTTTTCTATAAGAAATTCTGAAAAAAAGTCCTAAAAGATGAAATGAAAGGACAATACAAAGCAACACAAAACCAAATGAAATATAAAATTCCCTGGGAAAAATAAATGTACAGAGAAATACAGAATCTTGCAGTATTGGAATTTCAGTGAGCAAATCACAAAAATTTAGAGAGTATTTTTTAAAGCATAAAAAGTAATTATAAATCAATGTTAATAGATATATGTAATATAAAAACAATCTGTATAATTAATAACAAAATGGGAGAAGGCGGATTTAGAGTAGTTTTTATACATGATTTGAAATTACCAGTTTGGAATAGACTGTATAACTTTAAGATGTTCTGTGTAATTGCAATGATAATTACGAAGGAAATAGTAATAGAATACACACAAAGGGAAATAAGAAAGAAATCAAAACATCATTACACAAAAAGCCAACAAAATGTAAATGAAGACAGAAAATGGGGAAAGAGACAAAAAAAGAACTGTTAAGACACAGGAAATGAACAAAATGGCAACAGTAAGTCTTCCCCATCAGTAATTAGTTTAAATGTAAATGGCTTAAATAATACTAATTAAAGATGTAGATCAACTGGATGGATTTAAAAAAAAAAAAAAACAAGTGGTACCTTGGTGTTTTAGTTGGTTGGGCTCAGGTCATGATCCCAGGGTTATGGGATCAAGCCCCTTGTCAGGCTCCATGCTGAGCCTGAAGCCTATTTAAGATTCATTCATTCATTCATATTTTCTCTCTCTCTCTCTCTCTCTCTCTCTCTCTCTCTCTCCTTCCCCACACCCCTCTCCTCTGCTTGCATACACTCAAATAAGATAAAGGATCTAACTATATGGTGTCTATAAGGGAATAATTTTATATCTAAGGGCACATATAGGGTAGAAGTGAAAAGGTGGAAAAAGGTATTCCATGCCAATGACAGCCTAAAGAGAGAAGTGGTGACACTTAACATCTGACAAACCAAATTTAGGATAAAAACTGTCAGAAGAGACAAAGACACTATAATAAAAGAGGGTCAATTCACAGGAAAACAGCAATTATAAACATATATGCAACCTAACATTAGAGTATCAAATATAGGAAGCAAGCACTGACTAAAGGAAGAAAGAAACAGCAAGACAACAGTAGTAAGAAACTTCAATACCTGACTTTCAGATATGGATAGAACCACCACACTTCAATAAGGAAACAGAGGATGTAAATAACACTACAGGCCAATTATACCAAACAGAAATAGTACAGAACACTCCAACCAGTAACAGTGGAATATACATTCTTCCCAAGAGCACCTGGAACATTCTCTAAGTAGACCACGTTAGGCCCAAAATAAATATTAACAAATTTAAGAAGATTGAAATCAATATAAAGTATCTTCAACACAAGGGAATGAAACTAGAAATCAATAGAAAGAAAACAGGAAAACCCACAAATATACAGAAACTCAGCAAGGTGCTCTTAAGTAACTCATAAGTCAAAGAATAAATCACAAAAAAACCTTAGAAAATATCTAAAGACAAATGGAAATGAAACACGGCATAGCAAAACTTATGGGATACAGTAAAAGTAGTACTAAGGAAAGTTTATAGCAGTAAACACATTTAAAGAAGGAAGTTCTTAAATCAACAAACTAACAACCTCTCAGGTAATGAGAAAGGGAAGAATAAACTAAAAGTTAGGAGAGGGAAGGAAATAATGAGGATTAGAGCAGAAATAATGAAACAGAGTACTAAAAAATAGGGAAAATATCAGTGAAAGAGTTGGTTTACTGAAAAGAGCAACAAAATGGACAAACCATCAGTTAGAATAACAAAGGGAGAAGATTATGGCTACAATTAATAATGAAATATGAGACATTACAACTGATGTCACAAAAATAAAAAGGATTAAAAGTGACTATTAGTGAGGCACCTGGGTGGCTCAGTAGGTTGGGTGACCGACTTTGGCTCAGGTCATGAATTTGCAGTCTGTGAGTCCGAGCCCCGAGTCAGCTGTGCTGACAGCTTGGAGCCTGGGGCTTGCTTCAGAGTCTGTGCCCCTCCCCTGCTCAGGCTCTGTCTCACTCTCTCTCTCTCTCTCTCAAAATTAAATAAACATTAAAAAAAGGAGAGAGACTATTAGAAATAATTATAGGCCAACAAATCAGATCATCAAGAAAATATATATCAACTCTTAGAATTATACAACCTATCAAGAGTGAATCATGGGGATGCCTGAGTGGCTCAGTCAGTTAGTTGAGCATCCGGCTTCGGCTCAGGTCATGATCTCACAGTTCGTGGGTTCGAGCCCCGCGTCAGACTCTGTGCTGACAGCTAGCTCAGAGCCTGGATCCTGCTTCAGATTCTGTGTCTTCCTCTCTCTCTGACCCTCCCCTGCTTGAGGAGTCTTTCTCTGTCTCTCAAAAATAAAAAACATTTTAAAAATTTTTAAAAAAAGAGTTAATCATGAATTTTAAAAAAATTCCAGTGGACCTATAACTAGTGAAGAAATTAAAGCAGTGTTCAAAAATCTCCCAACAAAGAACAGCCCAAGACTATATGTCTGTTAAATTCTGCCAGAAATTTAAAGAAGAATAACAATCCTCAAACTCTTCCAAAGAATCAGAGGAGGAAATATTCCCAAATTCACTGTATAAGGCCAGCACTACCCTAAAACCAAAACCAAAGATAGGAAAATCACAAACCAAATTTTCTGAAGAATATTAATGCAGCAACTCTGAACAAAATACTCTGAAACCAAATTCAACAGAACATTAAAAGAACTATACACTAAGCTTAACTGAGTAAAATTAATGCATGAAAGCAAGGATGGTTCACATATGAAAAATCAATATAATATACCATACTAACAAAATGAAGGAGAGAAAACATGACTATCTCAATCCAGACAGGGCATCTGAGAAAATTCAATACACTTCCATGATTTACAAACAAAACACAACAGGGGGGCCTGAGTGGTTCAGTCAGTTAAGTGTCCCACTTTGGCTCAGGTCATGATCTCACAGTCTCACATCTCACAGATCTCACATCTCTAGCCCCATGTCAGGCTCTGTGTTGACAGCTTAGATCCTGGAGCCTGCTTCAGATTCTGTCTCCCTCCCTCTCTGCCCCTCCCCAACTCTCATTCTGTCTCTCTCTCAAAAATAAACATTAAAAAAATTTTTTTAATGTACAACAAATAGGAATAGGAGGAAACTACCTCAACATAATAAATTAAGCCATATGTTAAAGACTCACGGCTAACATCATGTGCAAAGACTGAAAACTTTTCCTCTTAAGATCAAGAATAGGTCAAGGATGCCTACTCCTCTTAAGACTATTTTACAAAGAACTGGAAGTTCTAGTCAGAGGACTTACACAAGAAAAATAAAGAAAAGGAATAGAAATTTGAAAGAAAAAAATTGTTTGCTGATGACTTGATCTTACATGTGGAAAGCCATAAGTATTTCCAAGAAAAACTGTTAGAATAAGTAAAACATTCAGCAAAGTTATAGGATACAAAATAAAAAATCAGTTGCATTTCTATATATTAACAATGATCAATCTGAAATGGAAACTTAGAAAATCCCATTTATTATAGCACTAAAGATATACTTAGGAATAAGTTTAACCAACTAGGTTAAAGACTTGTACATTGAAACTATAAAACACTGCTAAAAGAAATCAAAGAAGTTACAAGTGAATGGGAAGATATCTTGTGCTCATGAATTGGAAGACTTAATATTCTAAGATATTTACACTATCTAAAGTAATCTATAGATTCAATGCAATGTCCTACAAAATCCCAATGGCATGTTTTATGGATATAGAGCAAAAGAAGTCCTGAAATTCAAATGGAATCCCAAGGGACACCAAAGAGCTAAAACAATCCTGAAAAAGAAGAACAAAGTCAAGGCCTCAGATTCTCTGATCTCAAACTTAGTACAAAGCCACAGTAATTTTAAAAAATTAAGACAGTGTAGTGCTGTCATAAAGACAGATATATAAGCCAAAAAAAAATAGTGTGTCCAAAAATAAACCCTTGCATATATGGCCACATGATTTTTGGCTAGGGTACCAAGACTATACAATGGGGAAAGGACAGCAGTCTCTTCAACAAAAGGTGATGGGAAAACTAAATTTCCACATCTCAAAAGAACAAAGATGGATCTATGTACAAAAATGAACATAAATGGATTAATACCTAAAAGTAAGGCCTAAGGTCTTAAAAGAAAACATAGGGAAAAAGCTTTAGGACACCGGATTTGGAGTGATTTCTTGGATATGACCCCAAAGGCACAGGCAATGAATGAATAGACAAAATAAAAGAACCAAAATTATGTCAAATTAAAAAAACTTGAGTGTCAGAAGAAACAATCAAAGTAAAAAGGAAACATACAGAATGGAAGAAAGTAATTGCAAATCATATATCTGAAAAGTTATTATCCAAAAATATATATATGGAACTTCTACAGCTCAACAGTGACCACAAAAATAACCCAATAAAAAACAGGGTAAAGGACTAGAATAGACATGTCTCCAAAGATGATACAAAAATGGCTAATCAGCTCATAAAAAGATACTCAGTATCACTAATCATTAGGGAAATGCAAGTCAAAACCATGAGATAGCTCCTTCACACCAATCAGGAAGGCTAGTATCAAAAGAACAGAAAATAAATGTTACCAAGAATGTGGAAAAGTTGGAACTCTTATGTATGTATGGTTTGTGGGAATGCAAAATGGCACAGTAGTTCTAGAAAACAGTACCTAAATTTTACCTTAAAAAATATTAAGAATAGAATTATTACATCATCTGGCAATCCCAGCTCTGGATATATACCCAAAAGAGTTCAGAGTAAGGTCTCAAGAAGTTATTTGCACATACTTGTTCACAGAAGCATTATTCATAATCACTAAGAGGTGAAAGCAACCCAAATGTCCATAAACAGACACAAGAATAAAGAAAATGTTAGGTATATACATACCATGGAATATTATGCAGTCTTTAAAAAAGAGAAGGTAATTCTGTCATGCTAGAACATGTATAAACCTAGAGGACACATTAAGCAAAATAAGCCAGTAACGAACAAAAAATTATATGATTTTACTCATGAAGGACCTACAGTATTCAAAAACATACCAATAGAAAGTAGAAAAATGGTTACCAAAAATTGGGAAGACTGGGGAGAGGAAATAAGTGCTTAATGAATACAGTTTCAGTGTTACAAGATTAAAAAGTTCTAGAAAACTAGGGGTGACTAGGTGGCTCAGTCAGTTAACTACCTGACTCGATTTTGGCTCAGGTCATGATCTCACAGTTCATGAGTTTGAGGCCTGTGTCGGGCTCTGTGTTAACAACATGGATCCTGCTTGGGATTCATTCATTCATTCATTCATTCATTCAATCTGTCTCAAAAACAAAAATAATTATAGAAATCTATAATACAACAAAATACTTAACACTGCTGAACTGTACGTTTAAAAATGGTTATGACCATAACATTATGTGTTTTTTACCAAAAAAAAAAAAAAAAAGATTTAAACACACACACACAAAAGTGTAGGTAAAATACTTTCTCAGACAAAATGAAGGAATATGTTGCAAGAGAAGTTAAAGTAAGTTCTATGGAGAGAAGAAAAAGGATATAGGTCACAAATGCAAATGTACATATGAGAGGAGTACTAGGGAAGGAATAAATTATGGTAAAATATTTTCATTTTTGTCATTCTTAATTGATATAACAGATAACAGTTCCTTCAAAGTGATAGTGACAACAATGTATTCAGTTATATATGCTTATCTAAATGTTTACATATGTTTATGTATATGTGAAATGAACAAAAACAATGATACAAGGGATAGGAGGGTGAAGAAATTAGGAATATTTTGTTATAAAGTGCTTCACTACCAGTATATTGTTACTTGAAAATTAGTTGTAATGTATAGTTCCACTGTGGGGAAACCACTGGGAAAAATAAGGAAGTATAATTAGAATCATATTAAATGCTCAACTGAAACCACAAAATGCAGAAAAAGAATGGAAGACAAAAACAGGAACAAAGAATAAAGGCAACAGTAACAAAAAATACACTTACAAAATGCTAGATGTTAATACAACTACTTCAATAATCCCTTTAACTGTCAATGGTCTAAATACATCAACTAAAAGATTTTCAGAGTAGATAAAAACATAGGGGAGAGCCAACTATGTGTTATCTATAAGAAACCCATTTTAAATATAAAGACAGATTAAAAATAAAGGATGGAGAAAGGGAAACCATGCCACTTTAGGTGAATGTTTGTGTCCCTCCAAAATTCTTTTGTTGAAGCCTAATCCCTAATGTGAGGCTATCTGGCACTTGGTGTGTGATTAAGTCATAAGGGTGGAGCCCTCACAAATGGTATTAGTGACTTTATAAAAGAGACCCCCAGAGGCTCCCTTGCTCCTTCTGCCATATGAAGACACAGTGAGAAGACAGTTGTCTATGAACCAGGAAGCAGGCTCTCAACAAACATCAAACTGCTGGCATCTCAATCTTGGACTTCCTAGACTCCATAACATAAATGTTGGTTGTTTACCCACTCTGTGGTATTTTTTGTCACGGTAGCCTGAACAGACTAAGCCACGTGCTAATAACACTAATAAAAGATAGCCAGAGTAGCTATATTAATTTCAGATAGAGTAGGCTTCAGAGCAAGAAAAGTTACCAAAGATTTCCCTTCTCTCTTATCTTCCCTCAGGAAAAGAACCCAAGCCAGCTCTCCCACACAGGCCAGAGCGGCCAGGGAGGGTCACGGCATATGGCGCCCAACGTACGACCTGAGGTGAAGTACCCGCAATAAAGAGCGTCCAGAGACAGGATGGGCATCCCGGGGCCTGGCGATCCAGCGCGCCACGGTGCCTGCCGCCCTAGCCTGAGTGGGACAGGTCCCGTGCCACCACGAAACGGAGCGGAGGGATTTGAGGGACGGACTTCCGTCTTCCGGTCCAGCGATTTTTGGGCTCCCTGGTAATACTACCGGACCAGAGGTTTTTTTGTTCCGCATCCGTTCCGGGGCGGCGGGTTAGGGACCGGGCCCGCAATTCCCAGGACCGGGTTTTCGGGCTTAGACAATTGGCGACACAACGCAAGACACTGAGTTGTGTAGGGATCCAGCGATGAACGCCGATCGGTAAAATTAGTGGCCGGCCAGGCGGATTCTCGCCTGGTCCACGAGCCTGGGGATTTAAAAGCGGCCGGCCAGGCGGATTCGCGCCTGGTCCACGAGCCTGGGGATTTATAAGCGGCCGGCCAGGCGGATTCGCGCCTGGTTCACGAGCCTGGGGATTTATAACTAGCCGGCCCACGAGGGTCCGCGGCTTTAACGGAGTCTAAATGAATCAACTTCGCGGTCGTTCCGCGCAGTTCACGATTCGTATAAAAATAGCCACCTGCAAGCAGGTCACGGCTGGCATTTATCGGCGGCCAGCCAAGCGGATTCGCGCCTGGTTCCGGACTGTGAGAAATATTTCAAGAGGCCAACTCACGCGAGAATATTCTCGCTGGGTCCATGGCTGGGATTTATCGGTAATCTCTAAGCACAGAGAGTAAACTTATCTAAGTGTTTTTCTCAGTCCTTTTCTCTATACCTCTGTGAAAAAATAATAATAGCCTTTGGTGTGTGTCTGTGTAAATTAATGCCACCCTTTGTTGTCTTTGTGTCACGGTATTAATTTATTCAAGACTTAAAAATAAGAGGCAATTACAAAGTCTGTTTATACCTGTTTTTGATTAGCTTCGAACACCCTCCCATAAATATAGGCTAAATCAGAGTCAAAAAATGTAAATTAAGCTTTGAGCCATAAGGAGTCTAACATAGAGATCTCTTTATTGAT
>PJEM01008463.1:0-82489 GCA_004023845.1 Helogale parvula | reverse complement strand
TAGACCCCGCCCCCAGACTCCGCCCCCAGAGGAAAATGTTCTTCTTTCTTATGGAGCAGGTGACCCTGGCAAACTTCCTGGAAGGTCTTTCTCTCTGACACGTGCCGATCACCAAATAATTCCCCCAGTTATAGAAATGCCTGCTCCACCGCCTCGGCTGGCTCCCTCCTGCTCCCCCACGAGCTGGAGGGGCCTGGGCACCGCCAGGCAGCCATGCCACGTCCTGGGCAGACCGCCGTCTGCTGGAAATCCCTAAAGACAGGCCCCCAGTGCGAGAAAGAGATGACCAGGAGGGGATTCCCTCCCCTCTGTCTTTCCTGGTCACTCATGCTCGCCTGCACCTGTGGGTTATGATTTCCTCATCAGATTGTCACCTGCGGGGCCACCGAGCATACAGACTTCTCTGCCGTCGAAAGACTGACTTCTAGGCTCCCTCCGCCCTCGGCCCTACTCCGGGTCCCGCCCCAAGGGCCCACGGCTGTGCTTCTGGGAACCGGGCTCTCTCCCTCACTCCAGATCAAGTTCTTCCGCCCAGAGGAGGGCCCTGGGGTGAGGGCCCCCAAGAAGTCGCAGGTAAAAATCACGCATGAAGCTGGACTCTGGACCCCGGAAACCTGTGTTGGTCTCTTGCTTCACAGCACTTGGCTTAACGGACAGGGACAGCTCGAAGCTGACACCGTTCCCTCGCTCCACTGACTGCTGGCTGTCGCCCGCGACCTCTCGGATGTCCACACTTAACCCACGCCGCCCCTGCTCCTGGGAGGGCTCCTCCCACTCTGAGGGGTCCTAATGAGCCTTCATCTTCTCTGGGTCCTCCCCGCCCTTCTGCCTTCCGGGGTCCCGCCCCTGCTCCCCCTGTTCACTAGCGGCTGTGTGCCGGGCTAGGGAGGACAACCCAGATGGCCACCCAACCATGTACTTTGCTTTCTGTGTCATCGGACATGCAGAGGGAACGGCTTCTGAGCATCCCTCCCTGGGGACGACTCCCAGAAGTGGTGTGTTTTTTTTAATCTGGAAAAACACAAGCTCTGGATCCAATTTCCTTATTTGTTTATTTATTTAGACGGAGAGAGAGACAGAAAGAGAGAGAGAGAAGCCTAAGCAGGCTCCTCACTGTCAGCGTGGAGCCTGATGCGGGGCCTGAACCCACAAACCTCGAGATCGTGACCTTAGCCGTAGTTGGGCACTGAGCCGACTGAGCCACCCAGGTGCCCCTGGATCCAATTCCATCTTATCTTGACCTGCTAATTCTGAGGTCCAAATCTGCTGGCCCAGGGCGGTTCATAGGGCTTGTCAGCACCCACCCCTTTCCATGCCCGGCCTAGCGCCACATCGGGGACCCCTCTGCATTGCTGTCACTGCCCAGTGACTCTCACGCTTTGGACACTGCTGCGGAGCCTCCAGGGCGGTGCTGGCTGAGCAGGCGGCCATGGCCCCCCTCCCCGCCCCCCGACCAGGCACAGCCTTCAGACCCTGCGGGAGGGCCTCCGGCCACATGGGCAGCTAGCCCGGCGAGTGTGGACCGGGCCCCCGAACCTGACAGCCGGGCTAAGAGTCCCCGCGCCAACACTCGCTTCCTCAGGCACCTTTCTGCCCTCACTTCTCCATCTGACAGTAGCACCCACCTCTCAGGCTCGTTGTGAAGATTCAATCATGAGGTAAGTAACCAGTGACTGCGGGGTGCCCCAGGACTCCAGGAGCCCCCAGTGAGATCAGGCGGTCGGCGCAGATTCACCCATGGTCCCAGACGGCCTCCAGACACAGGACGTGCGTGGCTTACTAACCTCAAGGGGGGAGATGCCACCTGTGGGTTTGAGCCTCCCGGGACCGTCAAACGAGGGCGACACCAGACTCCAAAGGGAATGTAACTTCTGGTCCAATCAAGATCTGTCCTCCTATGCAGATCAACTGTTCTAATTTTAAAATAAACTTTTTAAATGTTTATTTATTTATCTTGAGAGAGAGAGAGAGACAGCGACAGAGACAGAGCACGAGCAGGGGAGGGGCAGAGAGAGAGGGAGACACAGAATCCAAAGGGGCTCCAGGCTCCGAGGTGTCAGCACAGAGCCCGACGTGGGGCTCAAACCCACAAACCGTGAGATCATGACCTGAGCCGAAGCCAGACACTTAACCGACTGAGTCACTCAGTGCCCCAGAAATCAACTGTTCTGTGAGGTCAACTCAACCTGCCATCCACTGCAAGGCCAGGGGCACAGCCCTCTCTCTGCCAGACCCCGCCCCCCTGGGCATCAGCCCTGCTCACCTGCTGGGCCTTGCTCTGTGACTGCAGCTACTGTGGGCACTCCTGGGGTTTCTCTAAAGAAATCTCTCATCAGCTGATGCCAGACCGCGTGCCAGACCCCAGGGGAGGCACTCTTGTTTGCCTCCACCTTACAAATAGGGAAACTGAGGCTCAGAGAGTAACACCGCTTGCTCCAAGTTTCACACCAGGTCCTTGATCCCCCGCACCCCCTCCCCGCACTGCACTGGCTTATTAGAGGACATCGCCCCAAGTCTGTCCCCTGCGAGCTTTGGGACCCTGGCTGAGTCCTGCCCTCCGTCACTGGGCCTCAGGACCCTCATCGTGGGAAGTGAGGGGGTCCTTCCAGGGCTAGCGTTTTCAGAGGAACCTTCAGCCTGAAGTCCGGAGTCCGCCCAGTCCAAACGTCTCCCAGAGCGACCGGCAGAATGACAAGTCCCCAGGGGGAGGAGAGAGCCTGCTTGCCTGAAGTCTGGCATGGACATGCCACACTCGAGACCCAGGTGAGATGGAGCAGTGAGCTCTGTGGCCTTGGGGGTGGTGGGGGGAGCACAGAGCTGCGGGGGGTGGGGCACACGGGCCTCCATGGCTCCAGAAACCCCTTTACCACCAGGGCGCGGAGCCCTCCTTTCCTGGTTAAATGGTCAACACGTTCCGTACGCACTCTGTCCCTGTGGGATCTTGGGCACCCGAGGGTGAGGCTTGAACCCCTTAGCCAGGTGTGGCAGAGCCTCGTAGCCGGGGGATGTCCTCACCCAGGGCCACCGCCCTTCAGTGGGTCGCTCAAGAACCACTTCCCCTGTTTTTTGAAATGCCTTCTGCATTCGTTTGGCAAAGAGGCCCTTCCCAGAGCCCCCACGAGGCTCCCCAACCCCCACCCAAATCCTGGCAACCCTAGGGCCCCGCCGCTCCCAGGCCTCACCCCTGCACTCACCTGGCACCCGGGGCCCACAGGCGGTTAACTCTCCTAATCATCACTGCTGGTGGCACGCCACCCCCTCCACCCCCACGCAGCCCAGAGTCAGGTGGTGGGTTCCCTGCTGTCCCCCGAGCCCCCTGTGGGTGGGACTCCCAGACACTCCCAAGGGCCCAGTTGGTTGGGTTGCCCCCTTTGGGGTCTCCTCCCAGCAGGGCAGGAAGACAGCTTCTGTTCCCACAGCGCCCTGGAGGGTCGTGCCCATCCACCGAGTCGAGGCATGTTTCCTGGTCACCGCCAGCTTCTCCCCGCTCACTAGTTGGCATTTTGTAATCAAAGAGAGCTTCTGCTTATAGAGGAGGGAGCTCCCCGCGGCTGCCCCGTCCGCTCTCTCTCCAACAGGCTTTACGGGATGGAGAAGTGTAGGGGGGCAGAGAGAAGGTGCCAGTTCCAATAAACGCTGGGCAACATTGACGACCCAGAGGGCTGTGCTGAGCCGGGTCCCAGCTCACCAGGACCTCGTGCTGGGATTGCTTAGCCCGGCTCCCTGGGGATGGGCTCATCGTATCTGGGAGAGGGCCACGGTAGACCTCACATTGTTGTTCCTGATCTAGAGGGTGGGGATGGGTCTCTGTCCCTTCCGCAGACCGCCCAGAACGGTACCAGGCAGAAATAGGTGCTTGGGACATGGGGCTAATTGAGGACGATGTTAAACATGACCTAACCAGCCTTCATTTATGGAGAACCTACTATGTGCGATTGCATAGATGAGTAGTAGGGAGAGGAAGGAGTAGTGTTGTTTCTGGAAAATTCGAAGGTCAGTTTCCTTATCTATCCATCCCTCCACTTCACAGTTGTCTAGTGTATCCCTACTGTATGCAGAGCTCTGTGCTGGGGGCTGGAGATGCAGACCCGCGTCTGGGCTCCGAAGCGCCCCGCCTGGTATGGGGAGACAGACAGGGGGGTAGGGGTGGCGTGTGAGGTGCCCCTGGCGCCAGGGGCTGGATGCGGTCCTGCTGTTCGCATCCCTGGCGCAGCCGCCCTCCGAGGACCAGCCAGGCTTATTAATATCCTGCTGAGTCAGGGGGCTCTTGAGTTTCAGCATCACAAGATGTTAGATATTCGTGACTCCTGACTGCCCTCTCCAACTTCCTCCCTCCCACCTGCCTCTCCCTAGGAAGCCTTCACCTGCCTAGAACTGCCTGAGAAGCAGCAGCTGCTGATGGAAAGAGGTGTGGAGGGGGTGAGACCTGGGGAAAGAGTACATGGGAAAAAACATGCCCAGACCCCCGCTCTGCCCCTCACCGGGCCCCCATGAACAACGGCACTTCTCTGAGTCACATCTCCGAAAAAGAGATGAGGGTAGCAGCTCCATAGCATTAAACAGGCTGCCAAGGCCAAGGGCGGGTTCCTAGTCAATGCGCAGAAGGGATGGCGGCTCTCCCAAGTACCCCCCGAGGCTGTTCCACGCGCCTTGTCTTGGGGGGGGACAGAGAACAATTATAGTTCTGTGGTCAGAAAACACACACGGGTCAGGTGGGCAGATATGGGGCCTCTGATGGGGACCCCAGGACCTGGCAGCTCCCAGAGCTTGGTTCCCATAGAGGCGTCCACACAGTGCGGTGATTGCTGGTTGCCGATGCCCCTCCCCCACACCCCAGCTGGATCTTAAGCTCCGCTGGGATGGCGGTGCCCGTCTGGTCAACACAGACCTCTCAGGGTCTAAGCCGGAGTAGGCGCTCGATCAATATTTGCTACCCGGAAGAATGGGCAAGCGACGAAGAGAAAGAGTGTGTGATGTTGTTGATTCTAAATGACTCCTGTGTGCACAGGTAAAGCTGAGTAATTAGTGGATTAATAGGATCAGTGTAACTGCTAATTGGAATATTAAAATCAAATTTCCTTCCTGCTCTTGCTAGCTCACATGCTCAATTCCTCTCCCCTCTCTCTGCCTCCCCCCCACTGCTCCTGAGTAGAACCGTCCTAACCGTCAACTCTTCCCAGGAGTCACGTGTTGACTTTGACACTACACTCTGGTAAGAAGTGTTGGGGTATCCCCGGGCATCGCTCAGCATTCCTACTCCTCCGAAGGGCCATCTGAGCCCCCCCACTCCGTGTCCGGAACTCCCGCTGTGGATCACAGGGCCCCAGGAGCTGCCCCCACAGACCAGACAGCCCACGGCCACACACGGCCCTGTGTTCTCCGTTCCTCTGGCTTCATGAGCATGAGAGACGTAGATGCCACCAGGTAGTGACCCGTGACCCTGTGAACACCCAAGATATATGTCCCTCCACCCGACGGGAAAAAAGCGAGCTTTTGAGTTGGGGAGGTAAAAAGGAACTTAGTTTAAAAGTGCCCCCCTCCAAATAAATAAATAAATAAATACAGGGGGGTGGCACCTGGCTGGCTCAGTCGGTTCAGCATCCGACTCTTGATATCTGCTTAGGTTACGATCTCCCGGTTCGTGAGTTTGAGCCCCGTGTGGGGCATGGAGCCTGCATGAGATTCTCTCCCCCCTCTCTTGCCTCTCCCCTGCTCATGCGCTCTCTCTCTCTCAAAATAAATATATAAACTTTAAAAAAGTACCTCCAAAAAGTAAAAGCATGTGACATGCAGGCTCCTCCAGCCAACGGCTTCTTATCCCCTGTCTTTGATTCTGTCACCCCCAGCCCCCTTCCTTCCCCCTTCTGTTCCACGTCTGGCCACACTCAGCTCTCAGCCTAGAAAATAAGGTTCAAAAATGCTATTTCGATGGCAGCCCAGTGTACCTCCATAATCCCTTCATGGCACGCTGCCTTCGGTCAGTAGGAGACAGGCTATTTCCCACACATGCCTGAGATGTCCCCTGCCCAGACCCGCCTTCCCCTGGGAACAAAGGAGCAGGCACCCAGATGGATTTGAGCAGGTTCGCGCCTCTAGCCCGAGGCCTCCACCTCCATGGGTCTCACGATGCATGGCCGTGGAGGCTGCCACCGGCGCCCCCGTCCCTGAGAAGCCATCCCTGGCCTCCGTCCGGGAAGAACAGACCCCAGCCCCTGACCTGAGGCCCCTGGACCACTCTTGGGGGGGCTGGGTGGGGGGAGGGAAGATGCTGTAACACGGAGACCAAGCTCCCAACTCTACAGATGAGCAGCTTGGAGCCCCAGCCTGACCCTCAGCACGTGTGTGACTTTGGACACATCAGCTGACCTCTGGGAACCTCCGCCTCCTCATTTGCAAGACGGGAATAAGAATGGCTTCCCCGGGGATTGCTGGAAAGATTGGAAGAGATCAAGCACATGCATAATCCGGAACAGTGTGCAATGCATTGTGAGTGCTCAGCTGACACCAGCCGGGAGCACGTGATCCTGGTCTGCCTTACATCGTAGCTATTTGCACAGACGGCTCTCTCCTCTCCCAGGCTGTGGAGAACTTGACGGCAGGGACCCCTTATGTCTCATTTTAGTCTTTCATTCCCTGCCTTGCCTCCCCGCCCTCACACACACACTCCCCACCCTCTTGGAAGGAGGACGGGAAGGAAGCAAGGAAGAAAAGAGAGAGTGATTCTAGTAAGAAAAGGTGGTAACTTTACCAAGACCCTGCCAAGCCGCTCCTCCGTGCGGGGCCGTGTGCTTTATCACCATCACCTTTCTGCCCACCGCCCTGTCTGGACCCATTTGTTTCCGCTTGTTCACAAGCAAGGAAACTGAGGCTCAGCGTACTTAAGTCGCTGGCCCGAGATCCCATGGCTGACTCCGTAGGGCCGCTCAAGTTCACCACGCAGAGCGTGGCAGCAGAGGGGCACTCGACACCCACACACCAGCCAAACACCACCAGGGGGTTCCCAGCCCGTCTTTCTCGTAAGAGACTTCCACATCGAGTTTTAATAGGAGCCGAGAGCGGTGGAGGAGCCGTCTGGGGGCCGCCTTCCTATTGGAAACGAGGACTTGACGTTGGCCGGGTGGGACCAATCCTGTCCCACTCTCTGCTCAGATGCTATTTTCGTGCGCGGTGGGGAAAATAACTGCTTCATCCCACCCCCAGCCCCCAGTCCCGGGAGGGGTGGCTTGTAAGCATATGGAGAGTGGGGAAGAGCAAGTGCTGAGCGCCTCGCCCGTCATTCTGGGAGTGTTCCACGCGGACGAAATGAAAATCGGTGGTGAAATGCACAGAGGGAGGTGAAACCTGCATCAAAGGGAAAAACAGCCCTGAGCGGCTTCTCCCCCCGAAATGCCTGCTCCCCGGGTATAAGGCTGCCTTCCATGGCAACGGCATTCACACTTCGTGGAAATAAAAGCTCCTACCAGCTGGACCGGTTATTGAGGAGGATTAGCATATTCCGTGCGAGTGACTGAGTGGCACCAGCTGCCCCACCGGCTGAACTGGCTTCGGGACACAGGAGCCCTGAGGCCCAGGAGTGAAAAGCCTCGCTCAGCCAGACCCCAGAGACTCTCTGGCCATTCCACCCAGGGATGGTGACCGCCTCCGGACCGGGGTGCATGAGGACAGCGGCGGGGGTGGGAGGGGGTCTTTTAGACCTGAAAGTGGGTCCTGGTCAAGCCCAAAGGCTAAGGACGGAGACAGGATGAGACAAAAAGCGTTCAAAGAGCTGAATTGGCAAACGCCTGGCTAGTTGACCTGGAACAGGTCATTTCTCTCTGTATTCAATGTTCACATCTCTGAAATGGGTATAACAAACATCCCATCAAGGAGTGGGGACTGATCCAGTAAAGAAATTTATGCAAAGCACTCAGCACGTACAAGCAGTTAGTACGTGCCCACTTTCTAGTAAATCCTCCTAGAGAACTCCAGTTAACTTTTCAGGAATGTACCTGTTGGATAAAATGAGCAATTATTTTAACATTTGATGCTTTGTGAAAACTTTTAGGCTCGCCAAGTGCTAAATATGGTCATAAAGCTGTGTATGTGAGTGCATGGTGTGTGTGTGTGTGAGAGAGAGAGAGAGAGAGAGAGAGAGCGAGCGAGCATGTGGCATTCATGATGCAGATGAAGGAGGGAAGCTTCGGAGCCAGAGGAATGGGGTTTGAGTCCTGCCTCCTCATGCACTGAGTGGTTTTGGGTGGGTCACTTCTCCGATGCCCCTTTCCTCTCCACTCTAGAACAACAATATTGCGCCTCCAGCTTAGATTTCTTGAGGCAATAAAACGGCGCATGCGTTTAAAGAACCTAACATCCGTCAGCCTCGTAAAGGACAAAATGGCTACAGCCAAATGCAAAGTTACCTCCCGGAGCAGAAGCAGGACGTCCGTGGAAAAGCAGGCGAAATCCACCAGCAGTGCCACACTGGGGCTGGGCGAGTGTCGCGTGAAATGATAACACTGGGGAAAACCAGGTGAAGGAGTTAGAGAGCTCGCTGCCCTCTCTTTGCAACTTTTCTGAAAATCTAAAATTTTTCCAAAGTTAAAGAAAATAACAGATGTATGTATAATTGTTTAAGGCCTAAGTGGCTGGTCTAAAGGGACCTAACGGCTAGGTGGAACTAGTCGATGTACTTTGGGCTCTTGGACCGGATCCTGAGTCGGGGGGGAAAGAAAACCACTGGAAAGAACAGTGCGGGGGAAATCAGCAACATGTGCGCTTGGGCCGTGTCTACCAATGTGGGCGCGACCCTCAGAGTGAGGTCTGTGTGGCCAGCGCTGGGGACAGCTCCGCGACAGTTGCGGGTCTGACATGGGGCTGCTGGAAATACGCTGGAGTGGACGGAGGTGGTGGCCATACGGACCCGGGGAGGGGCTAACTGCCGCCACGTCGTCCACTTTGGAATGGTCAGTTTTATGTGATGTAAGTTTCACCTCGGTGCATTGAAAAATATATGGGAAGAGGAGAGAAAACACATCTCTATTCTTAGGAGACCCAGACTGCAAGTAATTGGTGGTGAAGGACACAGTGTCCCCAAACTTACTTTGTCTGAGATGATTCAGCAAAACACCACCAACAACACCAGTGATACAGAGGCAGCCACGGCGCTGATAAAGCGCGTGTAGCAAAAAGTTTCCGATGGGTGCGTCTGGGGCTAAGGAGATGCAGGGTTAACGTGACTCATCCAGAGTAGCTTTGACATCGTTTTCGAATTAAAAAACAGAAAACAAAACCCAATGACTCTTCATTTAAAAGAGCTGAGTGCTCATTACAATAGAGGGAGCTCCTTCAGTCATGGAGTTATTCTGGCCGTACGTGCACACCCTGTCAGAATTTTACCTTAATAGCTAGGATTCATTTTTGCAAAATACATCCCGAACCCTCCTCTGTGGGGAGATCTGAGCTAGCCCAGCAGAGGCGGGCTGAATCAGGCGACTCAGAGGCCATGGGAGGCCCCGAGGGACTGTGGTCAGGGGACAGCAGGGCTCCGCGGCTGTGCCCAGGTCCTGGCAGCATGCTCGAACTCGGGAGACACCTGCCAGAGAGCGACAGGATTAACACACAAAACGAACCAGCAGGTCCTGGAGCTAAATATTGCAGAGCAGTCCAAGGGCCCCGCCCAAGTGATGGGGGCTCCGGCGGAGGAGTGGGTGCTGAGCCATTCGGCCCATCCTTCAGGCCACTGACAAGTGGAGAGGCCGCCACTCCGGAGAGTTCAAGCCAAGGCTCCGGGGGCACAGCCCTGGGCTTTGGACTGGGCACTATTTAGCACAATGTCTGCTCGGCCGTGCACTGGGACTGCGGAAACAAGACGGGCTGGGGAGGGGGAGGGGAGTGGCACGGGGGTCACATTCGTCACTGCTGCTCACTAGCGGTGGCTCCAGCTCCCGTTGAGCCCCATCAACACCTGAGTCGCCAGGTCCCTGCGCTAATGACCACAATCAGGTTAGGAGCGCATAATTAGATAATTCAATTGCTTTCCAGGGGGAGCTGTGTTTAATTAAAGAGGACTTTCACTGAAGGCAGGTCCAGGGAGCTGGGGAAGACCAGCCTGACTCGGCTAGAGACGCTGCAGCGCCGTGACGGGAGCAGGCGGGGGTAGCGTGCGGGGCTGTGGCGGCCGCCTGGACCAGGAGGGAGACCAGCGTGTGTCCAGGAAAGGGCAGCGAGCAGGTCACGTGACAGCAAGTCAGCCCGAGGTCCTGTTAGCCTAGGTTTCAAATACATTTGTGTGTCAACACGCATCACATCCTGTGGGGGCCAGTTTCTAGCTCTGTGACTTCAGGAACTTACTTAACCTCTCTGAGCCTGTTTCCTGATCAAGGTCACAAGGTGAGGAAGGTGACTTTGGGTAAAGTGAGGGATTCTTTTGCTATTTGATGCTTTGTAAGCCGTTTATATCAGCCAGTTACTAACTATGGCCTGAAGCTGTGTGTGTGTGTGTGTGTGTGTGTGTGTACACACGTGCAGATGTGATGTAGGGGATCAGTACATTTTGTCTCTTCTTTAGGACCTACCGATTAAGTGCTCAACTGTGAAATGTAAGCTCAAGAAACCCTCTCCTAAGACAAGTCTGGGTGCTTAAATGTTCTCTGCCCCCCTCCCGCCGGCTCGATCATTTCCAAAGACAACTGAGAGTTGGTTAAAGCGCACTGGGGACAAGTGACCCAATGACAATGTTATTGTGATCATTCATTGAGTATTGCGAAAGCGCCATCTGTGCACGGGCTCCGGGTGGGGCGCCCAGGAGCACGGTGGACGGCGTCCTCCCACCCCATCCCAGGAGTTTTCAGGCAGGTGCACGCTGTCGCCTTCGGTCTGGGAGGCAGGAGACCCCAAGTGTCAGACAGGGGCAAGAAACAGTCACAGGGGGCGAGGCCACGATTTTCACTCCGACGGGACAGGCAAAACGACAACCAAGAGCAAGTTCTTGCCACTTCCTCACCCAGTTTCCTGCAGGATGTCCCCCCAGATCTTCAGAGAACAGAGCTGCTGTTCCTGCGGTGACCAGGCCCTGCATCCCGAGCCCCGGCGGCAGGGTCAATATTTTTAATTGGAGCTTTTCACCCGCCGGAGCTGCGGGCTCCCGGGGAGGCTGCCCCACGGCGCTGCTCTGTGCCCGCCTGGGAGTGACTTGCAGTTTCCCTAATGAAGCGGCCCTTTCCTTCTGTCCCTGTCACCTCTGCTTCCATCTTATTAGAGAAAGCCTCACCCTGCCCCCGGGGTCCAACATCGGCCTCCTCCTCCCAGAAACCGCCATGCCCGTTGAACTACAGAATAAGACTGTGAAAAGGCACACACTCCCTGCCTCCTGGCTGAGCTGCCGGGCACATGGGGGGGGGGGGGTTCGGGCAGGAAGGCAATGGTGACAGGCCCTGAATAAGTGGGGAGCAGAAACTCCAGCCTGTGCCCTCCAGAGGGCACACTTCTGGGAAGGGTCCAAGCTCCGGAGGGCTTGGGTCAGGGATGGGACCACACTGCGGGAAGCGCACAAATAAACAGTAAGTGGCTGCATGTGAAGTATTTTTAAGGGTCATTAATATTAATAGCATCATTCCAAATAGAATAATGAGCAGGACTCTAATTAATCATTTTTAATGGCAGCTTTGCTCCCATTTTCATACTGCATTTTTAATCAACGAGGTTCCCAAGGGGACTTTCGCCACTGGGAATATTAACAGGCGGTGGCCGCGCCCCTCCCCCAGAGGGACTCCAGGCTAGCCCGCAGTCTGGTGATTGTTCCCAGGGCAGGACATCCACGAGGCCGCCACAGAGGCCCAGAGGACGAAGAGACGATGATCATGTGTTCATTCAACAAACAGTTTAGAAGCACCTACCGCGTGCCCAGTCCTGGGCGGGGCTCTGAGGATGGGCGGTAGTCACGGCAGTGTCGGCCACATCCCCATCAGCGGAGACAGATGCACGAGTAACAACAACCACGTGTAGAAGGGCTTTCCAGGGGATGCTGGGTGCTCTGGGGGCCCGCCAGGAAGGGGCTCACCAGCCTGTCTGAGCAGAGCAGGGAGGCTTCCTGGAGGAGGTAGCAGGCACCTGAGCCCTGCAGTGTGGGTAGGAGTCAGCGGAGGGGAGACAGGGCACCAGCGATAGCAGGCGTGTGCAGAGGCCCAGAGGCGGGAAGAGACAAGTGATGGGTTGGAGAGCACATCCGCGCGGAGTGCGATCAAGAGAATGCGAGGTGCCCACCCACATTCGCAGCGGCGTGATTCACAACCACCGAGAAGTGGAAGCTAACCAACTGTCTGTCAACGGGTGATAGATAAACAAAATGTGTTCGGGCCGTACAGAGGGGCGGCATCCGGCCTTGAGGAGGAATGCGTTGCTGACACCTGCTATAACACGGTGAACCTTGAAATCAGTATGTCAGGTCCAAGAGCCAGGCACGGAAGGCCGTGTATTGTGTGGTCCTGTTACATAAAGTGTCCAGAACAGGTGAATCTGAGGAGACGAGGCTCAGGACAGTAGCCTGGGGCTGGGTGGGGGGAAGGGGTGGGGGTCTTCCCTCGGGGGGGTGGCGACGCTGGGGAACGAGGCAGGGGTGTGGTCGCACAACATCGGGCATGTGCTAAGTGCCCCTAACTGTTCACATTAAAATGGCTAATTTATGGTATGTGGATTTTGCCTTAAAAAAAAAAAACGGGAGGGGGGGCGGCAGAAGAAACAGACCGTGTGAGAAGCCAGGATGGAGATACAGCTGTGCGGGGTCTGTGTCCGACAGGCGGCCACCAGCAAGGAGTCCTCGGTCACCTGCCCCATCATTTCTAGTCATGGGCCCCCCGCCAACCCCCATAAGGGAAAACCCTCTAAACCTGACACCAATACCAGGCACATTCTCAAATTTGTGAGGACTTTTCTAGAAACTATTGTGATACTGGTTAGCGGTCCCATTATCGAAGATCCTGGGAGTTAATGTACAGAGCAGAACCCAGAAGGGTCAGCCAGTCTGTGCCAGCAACAGTAGCACCAGCTGAAAAGCATGGAGTGCTTTCTCTGGCCCAGACGTGCGGGCCAGACCCTGCCTGTGTTACTCCGTCTAACCTCCCACCAGCCCCACCAGGCACGGGTGTTACTATTCCCAGTTTACAGATAAGGAAACCCATGTCATTTGTCCCAGATCACACGGCTGACACAGAGGGGCTCCGGGCCGGGAATCTACGCCTGTCCAGTTCCAAAGTCCATGCCCTTAGTCCCTATGTTCTGTTGCTTCCTAAATTATAAACTATTAAGAAAAATGAAAACCTGGAGGCGCCCGGGGGGCTTAGTCAATTAAGCGTCTGACTTCGGTTCAGGTCACGATCTCATTTTGTGAGTTCGAGCCCCGCGTCGGGCTCTGTGCCGACAGCCCAGAGCCTGAAGCCTGCTTTGGATTCTGCGTCTCCCTCTCTCTCTTTCTGCCACTCCTCTTCTCACCCTCTGTCTCGCTCTCTCTCAAAAATAAATAAACGTTAAAAAAATACAAAAGATAAATGAAAACCTGACCTTTCCCCTGACTGCCCCCTGCCCCCTTGGCCGCGTCCTCGGTCTCTCTGTTTTGAAAGCGTGGACAGTCATCTCTTGTATCCCCGCTGCAACCTCACCCAGAGGACAGGGCTCCCTGTCTCCGGCCCGTACATTAAAGACCATGTCGCACTGTCCCTGGTGTAGGCGCCGAGTCCAGCCTGCAGACAGCTGGGTCCCTCCCAGATGTAAGGGGACGTGCTGGCCGCTGTGCAAGCAGCTCTAGGTCCAGCACAGAGGCGGAGATGACCACCCTGACTGCTCCCGATGGCCCGAGCAGGAGCTGTTGGAAAGTGAGAGCCGGGGGCAGATGACACTGTACCTCGAAGTATTCCACGTCCCCAGCAAAGGCACGTTCTCATCCCAGACCGGAACGGGCAGTTTCACCTTCCTTGTGTGCCATGAGTGGGAAGCTGCCCAGGAGCCGTCTCTTTCGAGAAGATGACCCCTCCGGGGTGGTTCCAGAAGGTGCTACGCACATGTGCGCTGCTCTCCACGGCTAGTTTCCCTGCAAAGGCTGGAGGCGGCCGCGAGGGGCTGTGACAAACGGACACCGTCGGCAGGACGCGGAGCGCAGAGGGTGGGCGTGCGGTCCCCTGAGGTCGCCGGGAAGGTAACGGGGCCTGGAGCAGAGGCAGACACCGCCATCGTATAAATAAAAGATGTGGCTGTTTGTGAAAAAGACTGCGCTTATTTCACCAGCGATTTCCCGGGACCCATCTCGGAAGCGGCCTGTTTAGGACTGCACTTTTTGCAACTCATTGGAGGGTAATCGACGGCCTTCGGGCCTCACATTGATCTGAAACATAAATGCTAAAAAGAGGAGGGTGAGGTGACATTTTTATTGACTCGATTGTAAAGGAAGTCAGAGAACCAAAGACAGGCGGCCAGTGAAAGGCACCGAATGGCCATGAGTTTGAATCCATAGCAACAGACGGCTCCCAAACCGCCATCGTTACCCAAAGCGTGGTGGAACGTTTAGAACTTCATTTGTGGGGTGTGGGGGTGGGGTTCTTTGGGAACAAGGGGAGAGAAGGCTCCGTGCGCTGCAGGGCCACCTTCACTGAGACCCAGGAGGGAAGGAAGGGGGTGCCCCAAAGACTGGACCCCAGCTGGGGAGGCTACCAAATAGCCAGCAGCCTCTCAGACAAGGAGCTCCGCCACCAGCCATCTCCGGTGACAGGCAGGGACTCGGGGGCCCAGCCCCCTGGTGACAGCAACTCCATTTGTTTGTGAGGCACGTCTTCCGTCTTCCGAGTGGAGGGCTGGGAAGGAGGCCCGAAGCAGCCCAGGCCCGGAGCGGCGGGGCGGGGGAGGGGAGGCGGCCGGGAGCACAGAAGAATCCCATTAAAGAACAAAGCTAATCAATACTGGCCGCAACCAGGAAGGTTTAAAAGCCTCTTCACGGAGCCTGCTCCCCCATCAGTGGGGGACGCGTGGCAAGAGAGCTGTTTGGACCCTTCCCTGGGAAGGAGCATCGTCTCCAGGAGAGAGCGGAGGGGGTGGGGCGAGCCAGGGATGAGTCACAGCCTGCGGGGTGGGCTGAGGCGCTGCCCCTCGGGGACTTGGGGGCCCCGACAGTCCACGGGAGCCCTTCCTAAGGTCTTCACATGCCCGCACTGGAGGGGACCTTGGAGACCTCGGAGTCCTTCCCTCCCATTTTACAGATGAGGCCGCTGCAACCCTAGAGGGAAAAAGATTTGCCTGAAGCCACATGGCTAGAAGGTTTCAGGCCTCTGCCTCCCGAGCAGGGGAATTTCCTCTTCAAGGCCTAGGTCCCTCTCTCCTTTCTTCATTATCGTCAGTGATGCCGGCATCCTAGAACCTACTCTTACTAACTGGTTAAACCTTCCGTTAACTGGGCGCTCGCTGTGGCTGGCCAGATGCTGATCGTTGGGTGTGAATCACGTGAGGATGAGGATGCAGTGAGGTGGGAGCCTTCAGAACTCTGTGAGGCGGTCCTACTACCATCCTAGTTTAGAGAGGAGGAGACAGACTCCCAGGTCCCACGACGGCCTGGGGGCCACCTTCCCTCCTCTGGACTCCAGAGCACCAGCTCCTAACCACTGCACATGGCGCCGTCCTTGGGAGTCAAGGCCCAGTTGAGATGCGGCCCAGCAGCAGGGCCGGGAGAGGGAGGCCCTGCTCTGATCGCTCCTATGGCCTCAGGGTTTGTGGGGTCCGTCAATTCAGTCACCCCCTAACTTAGCTGCCTCTCCTTGTGCCGCCGCTGGTGGGGCTGAACGGGGCGGGGGGGGGGGGGGGGGGGGGGGGGGGGGGGGGGGGTTGAGGGTGTGGGTGGCTCACTGTGAATGGATTCCAGGTGTCAGCCAAGGAGAGAGGCGCTCTTACAGCAAGGTCAAGGCCACTAGGAAAGAGAGGCCCCTGTGTCCTCAGGGGCTGAGATGGTCCCAAGGTTCTTCCAAATGTCGTTCTTCGTGTCCATTCGTGTGACAGACACAATCGTCCGAGCACCAGGACCATTTATGGAGATCTCGGTGGGACTGAGCCCTGCATGAGGAACAAGACTTGCTCCCCACCTCCCCAAAAGATGTGTTCCTTTATTATCCCCATTTTACAGGGGGTCAGACTGAGGCCCTGCAGAGCTGAAGAAAGAGCCCAGGCTTTACAGTGTAAGTGGCAGGACCCAAGTCTGTGTGACTCTGGGGTTGTGATGATGGAAGCTTCTACCAGGCCGGAGTTGGCGGGGGGGGGGCCTGGTGGTTCCTTAGAAACCTTAACACGAATTATGGGAGAGCCCAGCGATTCCGCTCCTAGGTACAGACCCGAAGGGATTGAAGCAGACACTGAAACGAGCCCATGTACGCAGGAGCCGAGTCACGGCAGCCAGCAGGTGCGACCCTCAGCAGATGATGGAGAAATAAACACGGTGGACCACACAGCGGGTTCGCTGTGCAGCCACAGAAAGAAACCAAGTACTGACTCACGCGGCGTCACGAAGACATGCTAAATGAGCAGACCTATGATTCTGCCTATGTGAGATCTCTGGGGTAGACAGATCTCTGGACAGCGACACAGCCTGGTGGTCGTCAGGGGCGAGTGCACAGTGGGTGGGGAGCTCTATGTCGGGGTGACAGAATCGTCCTGGGTGGCTGCACGCTGTTAATGTGCTAAATGCCAGTGAAGGCCGCTTCAAAGGGTTAAGTGTAGGGGCTCCTGGGTGGTTCAGTTGGTTAAACGTCCGGCTTCAGCTAAGATCACGCTCTCACGGTTCGTGGGTTCAAGCCCCACGTCTGGCTCTGTGCTGACAGCTCAGAGCCTGGAGCCTGCTTCTGATTCTGTGTCTCCCTCTCTGTCTGACCCTCCCCTGTTCACACTGTCTCTCAAAAATAAATAAAAAACATTAAAAAATTCAAAATAGTTAAGTGTATGTTACGTGAGTTTCACCTAAACAAATTATGTTGTGAACAGTAGTGTGGGTTTTGTGGCTGTGGAGCTCCCCTCCAGGAGTGATTGCGGGGTGGGGGGGGAGTGAAGAGGTAAAAGTCTAGGTGAGAGCATCAGGGGGACGAG
Organism: Helogale parvula; assembly: GCA_004023845.1. Taxonomy (NCBI): domain Eukaryota; kingdom Metazoa; phylum Chordata; class Mammalia; order Carnivora; family Herpestidae; genus Helogale; species Helogale parvula. The sequence continues at coordinate 65,404 of PJEM01008463.1, read as the reverse complement.
TCCTCGAGGGCCCTTCACCTTGTTTCTGTCCCCGCCCTCCTGGACGTGGCTCGGTGTCAGTGAGGACCACAGGACATTTGTACCCACAACAGGGCAAGCAGAGGGCATGGATCCACAGTCTGGGGACTGTTCAAACAAGCCCAGAAGGACATGTCATTAAAGTGTAAACAAAGCGGGGGACGGGGACAAACAGATGCTGCGGGCCGGCTGAGAATGGCACGCATACCCTCCCGGCACTTGATGCTAAGTCACGTGCCGCCACGCGGACGCTACAGGAAACGTGGCTGCTCACAGTTGCTTCCTCAGAACCAAAGTGGCGCGCTGTAAACGGCCTCTGCTCTCTGGGATAGGAAAAAAAGCAAGAAAGCTCTGGTTTGTAGTGTTGGCCAATTTCCACGGTGTAAGTGTTCCCGCCATGGTGGATTTCACGCTAAATGTGAACTTGGGGATGGATGCTCGGGGGCCGTCCTCACCCGGCCTCTCCGCCACACAGAGAGACGCAGCAGATGTAAACAGCCTCAGGAGGAAGGGGACAGTCCAGTGCAGTGAAACAGTTAGGAAGGGATGAGTTTCGAGTATTTATTCCCTCTGTTTTTAATATAATTTAATTATAAGCTTATGTAATTTAATCTTTTATAATGGCTGTGTTTAACAACCAGGTCACCAGATGCCTTAACATTTAATAACCGGGCATGGTGATGGGCCTGTCCAGCCCAGAGCTGACTCCGCCCTCCTCCACTGACACTCCCCACCCCCCGCTTCTGGTTTCTTCAATCCCTTTAACACGGAGTAACATTTTTCCTTCCACATGTATGGCTCGGACTCAAAGTGTAGATTCCGTTCACACCCCTGGAAGGAAAAACACGCAGATTGAATGCAGATCATTCCCCTAAAGCAGACTTGATTGATGGGGTTGCCAAAAGCTGGGCACTTGGGAGGGCTCTGTGGGGTGGCGGGGGCGGGGGTGCCTCCCAGGGAGGGGGAGAGGCATAGAGAGAACATGCGGGGCTAGGTCCCAAACAAGGGGACGCTTGGGATCAACATACCTCCCAGTGGACCCCTGGCTGCCCTGCCAATTTTTTACCCCAAACTATCGGCTGCATCCTTGAGCCAGGTTATCTGATCCTGGATCACAGACTGCTCCGCAGCCTCCTGGTTTAAACCGGTAAAGTCTGTGGCACCCGAGTGGCTCAGTCGGTTAAGTGTCAAACTCTTAATTTTTGCTCAGGTCATGATCTCACCGTTCATGGGTTCAAGCCCTGCATCTGGCTCTGTGCTGACATTGCAGGCCTGCTTGGGATTCTCTCTCTCTCTGCCCCTCCCCCACTTGCACATGAGCTCGCTCGCTCTCTCTCTCTCTCAAAAATAAACAAATAAATAAACCTCGAAAAAAATATTACTGTTGCCTCTTGCACTATCAGGCCTGATTGGGCTCAGCTGGGCAATTCCTGCTCAGGGTCCCTCTCACGCTTGCAGTTGGACAGTGGCTAAGGCTGGAATCTTCCAGAGGCAGTGGCTTGCTCACAGCAGCGGGGGGCGCCTCCCTGCATGCACTCCATTTATCTCTTTAGCATGGCAGCTTCAGAGCAGTGAGATTTCTTACAGGGCAGCTCAGGGCTCCGCGCATGTGTGGCGGAGGGGGAGCGGGAGAGGAGGAGAGAGGAGAGAGCAAGCCCACATGCTAACCTGGTCACAGAAGTCACATCATGGCTGCTGCATTCCATTTGCTGGAAGTGAGTCGGGAAAGGAGCCCATCCTCGAGGGGGGGGATGAGGTTGTTACCGGAGGAATGTCAGAGGGCTAGAGGCCTGTTCGCAAGACCCCACGGTTCGCTGCTCGTCCACATCCCGCTCTCCTGCTGAGAAGGGTCATTGCTGGCCTTATGCATCTCCCCAAGGTTGGCTGAGTCTTCATGGCCGTCCTGGCCCGGGCAGCGCCAAACACAGCCCTTCCCAAGACACCTGGGAGCCGGCGATGGGTTTCCAAGTTGCCAAACCCAAGAGCTTTGCTTGAAGTTTGCTGTGGCTGATCACCTCTTCTAGAAAGTTCACCCTCCATCAGAGTCTGGTGCTGCACCCCAGAGTGTCTGCCAGCCTGGCCGGCCACTCCTTCTCTCCTCCTCATGATGCCTTGGTAACCTTCCCACTGCTTCCTGGCTCTGTTCCCTCCCCCCACCCCACGACCTCCACTGCGTTTGAGTCTTTGCCCCTCGAACTCGGTCTCCAGCCCCCATCCCAGCTATCTGGCCTCAGTTGGGGCCCTTCCGTCTGGCCCCAAACAAGCCCATCCTCAGCTGCGTTCCCCACTCTGTTGTCAGCCCCATGAACTCTGTCACAGGGGTCCCCATTACTCCTGGTCCCTCCCCCACACTGAACAGAAGAGACAAACTGTGGGTGTCTGTAGGATTTCTCCTCCGCCCCACACCCCTTCCTTTTGCACTGACTTGTGTTCACTCCTCTGTCTTCCCCTTTCACTGGAAACTCCTGGCCACAGCTTCCAAGGGCCACTGCCCTGCTCCAGAGAATCCAAGGACAGTCTCTTCAGGGACAGAGAGGGCTCTGTGGTCAGGCAGACCGAGTTCAAACCCCACATGAATGTCTCATGAACTGTAGCCTCAAAGTGCAGTTAAGCCTTCGGAAACCCAAGTCCCCCTGCTGTACAACCGGACTGAGAAGAGCTGCCTCGTGGGCTTGGGTGGGACCAAGGAAGCAGCTTACACCCCTGCCTGCGGTTGGCTGAATAATGCCTTCCCCCCAGAGATGTCCCTGTCCTAATCCCTGGACCCAGTAAATATGCTACTCCACGGGACAAAAGGGACTTTGCAGACATGATTAAATTAAGGGTTTTGTGATGGGGAGATTATCCTAGATGATTTGGATGGGCCAGTGTGATCACCAACGTCCTTATGGCGAGAGAGACAGGAGGGTCAGAGTCAGAGAAGGGGATGTGAGGGAGGGAGCAGAGGTCATAGTGATGTGGGGCCTTGGGACATGGGAGCAGGCAGCCTGCAGAAACTGGGAAGGCAAGAATAGATTCTCCCCTGAAGCCTCCAGAAGGAACCAGCCTTGTCGACCCCTTGGTTTAGTTCACAGAGACAGATTTTGGATGTTGGAGCTTCAGAACCCTAAAATAACATATTTGGGTTGTCTTACGCCAGTCAGTGTGAGGTCATTTGTTACAGCAGCGACTGGGAACTCATACACTGGCCTCGAACCGATGTTCAGTAGGAGCTAGTTTCCGTCTTTTTTTACGGAATGATCCACCTGCTTCTTGTCCCCGCTTATGGCCCCATCACCTCTACCACTCCACTCCACATGTCCTGACTCCACCCAGGGTCAAGTGCCATGTTCCCAGGGCAGCTCTCTCTGTCCTGCCCTGTAGCTGGCACTCCAGGAGGGCTCTATCTGTATCTTTCTCCCTACTCATCACAGCTGACCCAGGGAGACCTTCCATTTCCCTGCCTCACCTGTCTCTAGGTGGGGGGCACCTCTTGCTTATCTGAGGACCCCTCATGGCACATAACTCTGGAGACAGCAGGAGTGCCCAGTGACCATCTGTAGAACCAGACTGAAAGGAAGGCGGTGGAAGGAAGTCCATGGGGCAGAGTCCACAGTCGTGGCTGGTCACCATCCTGCCCAGCTCCCCATCTTCCTCGGAAGGAATGCAGCCAGGAAGCTGCAGGAGGCCAGTGCCAGCACTGAGCAGTATGAATACTTTATAGTGCAGGATTTACACAAATCAGCGGAATCCCCAGCTAGAGCGAAGAGATGGAGCCCATTTGTCAAAGGAAGGGAGATCTGCTAAGTGCCGGATGGAAAGCTCTGGAAGGGCCTAGGGAGCTCCACACATGGTATTTCCATGCTGAAATTAGCCAAGTGCCTGAGCAAACAGAAAAAGGGGGAGTCAGCTATCTAGGGGGCCAGCTCTGGGACAGCCCCGCTCAGGAACCTGTTGCAGAAGGTAAGTTGGGACAGGAGGTGGCAGAGTGGGCGTGGCCTCTACCCACGCTGACGTGCGGCGGGAGAGGAAGACGCTGGCCAGGAGCTGCCTGGCTTGTTCAATTTACCTGAGAACCTTACCTGCCTGGAGCTCAGCCACGGGCGTGGGGAGAAGGTGGGAACCTTCAAGACGCGTCGGATGATAGGCAAGGGGGTATACTGAGGCGCTTTGCTGGCAAAATGCAAAGGCCTGCGCATCCGGTTGGGAGCTGGGCCGTGGGGGCGTACAGGGAAGAGCTTTCAGAGCTGAGACTAGTCCCCCAGGGCTCAGCTTGAGGGACTTGGTGTGTGGAGGGCACATGGTATCAAGGATTGAGGTGCGAACACACTTCCAGACACGGACGATAGGAAGACGCTACCAACCCGAGGTCCCTGCCAGGAACTGTGGGTGCCAGTCTGAATTTCGCGCCATCCCCGCCTTCCTGGGTCTATCTTTGGGGAGTGCGTGGGGAAGGGGCTGAGGGCACCGGAGGGAGGCCATCCCTCGGTCGGCCCCAGGCAAGGAGAGCCAGCCTGGGAGCGGAGCGCGACCAATCGTCTTTACCGTATGTCTCTCTGGACTTCATGCCCAGGGGATTTCTGTCTGCGTCACCCACTGCCGTGTCCCAGTGCCTGGAACAGTGCCTAGCACATAGTACGTGCTCAGTAAACACTGCAGGTGAAAGGGAGTGGATGAGGATTTGAGGAAGCAGGTGTCAGATACTGTGTTGAGTGTCTTACACCTATGATTTCATTCATCACAGCAGTACTGAATTCCCCTCCCGTTCCAGACGAGGAAACAGAGACTCGGAGGGGCTGTGAAACTGGTCTGAGGTCACTGGCTTGCGAGCAGTTGGGGCAGGACTAAAATCCAGGTCTGGGGCGCCTGGGGGCTCAGTCGGTTAAGCATCTGACTTCAGCCCAGGTCACGATCTCACAGTTTGTGAGTTCGAGTCCCACACTGGGCTCTGTGCTGACCCTCCTCACCCCTCCCCTGTTTGTGTTCTCTCTTTCTCTCTTTCTCAAATGTAAGTAAACATTAAAAAATTTAAATACAATCACATTCTGACGGCCTGGGGATTAGGATTTCGACATGTGAATCTGGGGGGAGTGGACACAGTTCGCCCCATGACAAGGGCACCTCCTGCTCCTCGAAACTGCCAGCCGGCTGCGGAGCCCAGATGCGAGGGCAGCCGCAGGAGGGGAGGGTCGAGATCCCCACGTAGGGAAAGACTGCATTTTGCAACCTCCTGGTGCCGGAAACGTGCCGTTCCATGCAGCACTGGCCTTAAGGACCTGCCCCCCACCCCAGACCCTCACAATCCACAGGGAGCATGCCCAGTGAGCCCGGAGCCCACCCAGTTTCCCCCCCACCCCTGTCTCTAAGCCTCCTCCAGCTCCAGCCCTGCGGGGGGTGAGTGCCCTAACTTCCTGGGAGAGGGTCCCCGCGGCTAAGCCACACCGAAGCCACAGGCGGGGCGCGTGCAGGCTCTCCTTGGTGCCTCTCCACCACCCTTTGGGTGTGGTCTGTGCTCCAAGCCCAGCCAGCCCTCCTGGGGACATGGGCCCTTCTGGGTAACACTGAGAATGCCCCAGGGCAAACCCGTCCTCCCCACACCAAAAGGAAAACAATCAGCTCCAGTGCTGGAAACTGGCGGGCGCGGCACGCTGAGAACCGGGCAAGCTTTCAGGTCCCGTCTTTCCAGGACCTCTCGGGCTGCTGAGGCAGGTCTGGGTTCCTGCGTCGCCCTCCTCTCGTCATGTGGCACAAGGGATGGTTTAGAGACCTAGGCTGGCTGTCCAAAGGGCCACCGGGATCCAGGCTGAGAGAGAGGGGGCTGCAGGGGGCTGTGTGCATTTCCCGGCAGCCCCACCGCCTGCAGGACTTTGACAGGGCCAGGGCCCTGGGAAGGGGTCATCTTTCCCGACACCTCCCAGATGGCTGGGGTCCTGACCCCTCTCTGTGTCCAGCCAGCCCCCAGGAGCACACCATGCACATCACCCTGCCTCTCTGGTTCCCTGCAAGCCCCTTGCTGCTGTCAGAAATTGGACACCATAGCACCACGCAGGTGACCCTTCCTACTGGAGAGGAGGGCCCTGTCAGACCCACGGCTCGCTCACTCGGCTGGCATTTTGATGGTCCTTCATCTACCCATTCATTTATTTAACTTTGATGACCCAGGCTGGGGAGCCGGGCATGAGCAAGACAGATCTGGCCTTAGGGAGAGAGACAGAAAACATGGAAGTGAATTATAATAACAAAAAATACATTATGGCTTGTGATAATACAGTTCCAAGGCTCCAACTCTGGAGAGCCCTGGAGTCTGCGTTGTTACCAAGTCCCACAGGCAGACGGGGGTCCCACTGGTCTGAGCCGTCCCTTTGCCCGCAGACGGTCTCAGTGATGTACACTGTCACCCATCATCAATCCCACGTCTGGGAAGCTACCCACAGGTCCTCTGCACAGACAAGAAACGACAGGTAGGACATCTTGCATCGTACTGTTTATAAAAACAAAAGAGGAGATTTGGTTCTTCAGTAAAGCGAGTGTCTGCTCAGATAAACGGCTCCACATGGTGAAATATTATGCAGCCGCGAAGAAGGGAAACACCCGAACAGAGCAGTCCACGAAACAGCCCATGCTCTGCTATGGGAGGCTCCGCAGGGGAGATGGCTCAGCGACAGAACGGAGGGAAGGTCCATGTGTATTGTGTGCCTTTTGTATACAAAAAGGAGAAGCAAAATGAGAATATATATATATATTAGGTACACTACACATCTTTCTATTTGTGTCTGCGAGGGAACCTAGAAGGGGAGCTAAGAAGGTGGTACAAGGCTTGCCTGCAGCGTGGGGAGGTCGGGGGAGGAAGACGGGCAGACGCCGGATGTCTCAGGGTGCCTGCACCTTCCTATACGGTGTTGATTCGGGAACCGCGTAATTACCAGCTGTTGAAAAGATCAGGCAGGAGGGTGTTGGGGACACAAGGCAGGTTTGGTGTCCAATTCCTGGGCGTGAGCCAGGTCCCCAGTGACTGCCTGTATGGGCCCTGGCGGGCCGCCTGTCTTCTCTGCGCCCCTGCCTCACTTCATGTGAGAGTGAGGTCGCCCCCCTCCACCTCCGGGGTGCAGGGGGGCGAGTGAGTGTCTTCAGGCCTTTTGCACAGAGCATGGTGCTGAGCACAGCCCAACAGCATCTCCTAAATCTCCTTCATTCGGGAGGAGTGGGGTCCGGGGGATTCATAATAAAAGGAAATACAGTGGATGACATCATTAACCCTACTCCTTACTTTTTATAGCCTTTTCCCCATTTTTAGAACTTTCCCCAACTGTTCTCATATGCTCCGGGAGTAACCGTAATATCCTCCATTGACCAGCAGGGAGGTTGGGGAGGTCCCCGCTCTCTGCCTGCCGGGCCTCACCCCCGCCTCACCGCCGGAGCGCCCGTGGTGCAAGCACTGACCTGGAGGGGAGATGGGACTTGGGGTCACAGGCCCTGGCTGGGTCCCGCCTCCTGCCACGTGCTAGGGACCTCAGGCGGGTCACTGAACTTCTCAAATTGTGTTTCACAGCGTTCGTTTGCAAAACGAGGGTAGGGAAACCCAATTTTCCTAGCCCTTCTGAAGGACTCCCCCAGATCCCACGCACGGAGCCCTCGAGGCGTGCGTGGCCTCACTACGTGGCGAGAGGTCCCCGTTACTGTCATCCGCACTCTGCAGGAAATGACACAACATCCCCACGTCTCACTTGGGCCGGCTGCAAGGGGACCGCCGTGCTGACGGTTTAGAGTGATACAGGAACCCACAGCTGACTTTAGGTAAACTCTTGGTGCCCCAGTTTCCTTGTCCGTTAAGCAGAGATAACGCCCACCTCATGGGCTGGTATGTGAGTGAGGTTCACATCCCGGCTCATCGAGGGATGGATAAATGTCAGCTATTAATTACGATGATGATTAGTTCATGAGGCAGCCTGTCTGACTCTGCTTTCCAAACACTGCTTTCTGCCCAGTGGATCACCCCAGCCCACGTGTCGGCATCGACAGGCCGGCCCGGGGAGGGCGTGTCCTGCTTCCTCAGCTGGACGCAAATCTCACCCTCGGGGGAGCGAGGCTCAGGCCCCAGAGTCACACCGGTCCGTGAGCCTTTACTGAGGACCAGCAGGAGATGGCCCCCAGGGGAGCCCTCTGCCCTTTGAGGACCTCCTCCCTCCCTCACCCCAGAGACCCCTCTCACTCAAAGTCCAACCGTCTGTTATTTCTAGCGTGTGAGCCACAAGCTCCGAATTCTGTCTTTGCTGGTGCTGTTCCCTTGCCTGCAATGCCCTGCCCACCTCTCCCCTGCTCTGCATGGCCCAGGTTAAAAGGGTAACAGCCACCAGGTCCCGTCCTCTGTAGCCAAGGCCCCTGAGATCCCGGAGTAACCTCCGTTGGGTCAAGGACCAAAGGACCAGCTGGCAGAGGCAACGTGAGTGACCCGTGTAGTCCTGGCGGTCAAGTGCTGCCTAGGACGGAGCCCATCCAGAGAGAAGCATCTGCACGGATTACAGAAACTCCCGAAGTACACTGATAACCACCATCTCACTCAGGGCTCTCTCTCGCTCTCTCTCTCTCTTTTAAACAGCTTTGTTGAGTAACTTGCACGCTGTAAAATTCACCCATTTAAATTGTACAATTCGATGGCTTTTTAGTATGTTCACAAGGTGCTTCTCTATCGCCACAAGCAATTATAGAACCTTTTCATTATCCTACGGAGAGACCCTTCTCCCCTTAGCTGCCGCTGCCCCTCCCTGTCCCCTCCCCCGGTCACCCCTGCACCACCGTCAGCCCTAAGGAACAACTAATCTACTTTCTGTCCCTCTCGATCTGCCTGTTCTGGACATTTCCTATGAAATGGAATCACACGAGAGGCACTTGTGTGCGGGCCTGGCTCCCTGCGCTCAGCAGAACGTTTTCCAGGTTCCTCCATGTTGTGGTGGATGTCGGGACTCCGCTCCTTTTTTCTGCCCGAAACACCCTGCTGTAGGGACAAATGGCCCGTTCTGTTTATCCGTCAAGAGCGGCTGCACATTTGGATCACTTCTGCCTGGTATGAAGAGCACTGCCGTGAACACGCGTGTGCACAGTTTTGTGTGGACATGGTGGACGCGTTCTGGTTTCCTCGGGCGTGTCCCTAAGAGCGGAATTTCTAGATGAGATGGTAACCCCATGTTCCACCTTTCGGGGATCTGCCGGACTGTTGTCCAAGGGCGTGGCCCCTTTCCCACAGGCAGTGCCAGAGGGTTCCGGTGGGGTGTCCTCGTGGAAACCGCCAGGATCCGCCTGCTGGATTCCAGCCTTCTGAGGGGCCGCAAGGCGGTGGCTCCCTGGGCTTTGATTTCCATCTCCCTGGTGGCTGATGATGTGGAGCACCTTTTCACGTGTTGGTTTCATCAGGGCTCCCTTAGGTGCAAGTGACAGAAACCCACCTCAACCTACCGTCAGCAGGAAAGAGGAGTATTTGTATTGGCCTAGGTGAACAGGCTGCAGAAATAGGTGGGTGAATGGCTCCCTAGACGCAGCGACTTGAAGAGGAGCAGAGACTTTCTGTCCCTCCGGTATCCCAATGCTGAGGCCCGTTCTGTCTGAAAGAACAGCTATGGAGCAGCCACGGGCTTTCAGTCCCAGAAGAAATGGTGAGATCAAGACCTGAGCCAAAGCCAGAGTTGGATGCTTAACCAACTGAGCCACCCAGGCAGCCCAGGAAAGTGAGGGTTTTTTTTTTTAATTTTTTAAATGTTTCATTTATATTTGAGAGAGAGAGAGAGACAGCGTGAGCAGGGGAGGGTCAGAGAGAGAGGGAGACACAGAATCTGAAGACAGTCTCCAGGGTCTGAGCTAGCTGTCAGCACAGAGCCTGACGCGGGGCTCGAACCCACCGAAGAGAGACCATGACCTGAGTCGAAGCCGTGTCCCCAGCGACAACCCAGACTCAAGGTTCCTAAAGTCTGTGTGCTCCCCTATCATCTTCATCATCCGCTTATCCGGACACCACCCAGACCACTCGCCATTCATTTAGTTTTTACTTTGAATCATCTGATGTGTAACCTAAGTATACGTGCTTCGAAAGGACAAGTTCTATCACGAGGGGAAATGGAAAATCAGCACAGCTTGCTGCAAACATCCGGTAACTCTACAAATAAATATAACAAGCACCAAACACTGCTGTCAATTTTGAGAAGTGCTGTTCCCATTTCAGGCCAGGGAGCCTGAGGACCAACTTTTTCCTCGTTAGGGAGGGAGATTAGCAGGTACTAGAGAGGCGTGAAAGACAGGGAAAGACACAGGAGCTCGCCTGAGTCACACATTTCCCTTCTAGCAACGTGAAGGTTGAAAGAGAGTTGGAAAGGGAGAAATCCTCACTGTGATTGAACGTTACTCACCATCGTGCCCGGTCCCACCGTGGCCCATCCACTCACCACCAGGGCCACGCGCCCCGTATGTTGGCAGGCAGCGAGCTGATCCAGAAGGACACTCCACTGGGGGTCCCCGTGCCAGATTTCAGAAATCCAAATCACCGGGTTTGCTCCATCACCCATCCCCCCTTTGCCCTTGGTCCTGGTTGGGAGGCCTAACTGCCTCCAAAGTCGGAGCCAAATTCTTCCCTGAGGGTCCCGGGAAGGCCGGGACAGAGAGCCTGCAGCCAGCCTTACAGAGAGCCCCGTTTGGACAAGGTCCTCCCCTCTTATTACGGGGCCCCCTCCCCCGCAACTACCAGCCACCTCTGACACTCCATCAGCCAGCGCTGATAAATTGGTAGCATTAGTATTTTGATAACTTGAGGCCCCAAAGCCACTCGCCAGCAGAGACAACCCCACCCCGCGGCTACATTATTAATAAAACGACACTGTGACTGGAGAAGCGGGAACGAGCCCTCCGTGGGCCTCGCTTTGAGGGAGAGAGCAGGTACCCACGCAGACCTTCAGGGGGCGGTGGGCCTGACCAGCTCTCACCGGTTTTATTAATTACAAAGACATCAGCTCTCTGCGGCTGCGTTCTGTTTTAGGTTTTCAGTCCCAGAGGGGGTCGCTGGCAGGGGGTGGAGGAAATCCCCATCTTAAACAAGAAACTCAAGTCAGCACAGAGCACGAAATGGGTGGGGGGGGCGGGGAGGCTGGGTTTATTTCGGGGGCTTGTGGAGAGGGTGGAAGAGCCTTGCTTATTGAAAAGAAGCTATTGACTGCTGGGCATCGACAGCAGTGAAGAGTTCTGTCTGAACTGCTGGCTTGGAAGGACTCGGGCATCGCTCCTTTCTCACGTGCCTGCTCTGGCAGGACTTGGGGGCCCTCTCGGGCCTGCAGGTGAGTTTGGAGTTGAGACCGTGCCTAACGCAAGCAGCGATTTTGCTCGTGCGCCTCCCACCAGGCAGACCTTCCTTCGTCGCGACATGGGAGGGCACCCAGAGTTCTTTCTGGATTTAGGCGGGCCTCTTCCCTCGGGACACCCAACCCCCAGCTTCCCGATACCTTCAGGACCTTCGTGGTCTGGGGAGACGGACTGGGGAGGGAGTGTGATGGCTGCCCTAAATAATGGGTTTCTTTCTAAGGGACTTAGGAGAGCTCCGCTGGGTCTCGGGTGGTCTCCAGAAACCAGACCACCTGCTGAGGGCTGGCCTGGGAGGAGGGAAGACCGGAGGGCCGGGAGTCTGCTAATAAAGGAGGAGGGGGTGAGCCCGCCGCCCTGATGCAGCAGGCAGCTGCCGGGCTGACCTGGTTTCAGCAGAACTCTGCAACCAACCGGGCCGAAGATGGGGCGGGAGCTCAGGACGACTCTGTGAAAACGAGGAATTAAGCGTCAGGAGCCCTGATCGATACTGCGAGGACACAAGTAACCTCCTGTGCTTCTTGCGCCGTTCTCTGGCCGTAACCCAAATCCTTTATGCAGTTTTCCCTCCTAATTCCACGGGCGGAGGGGCAGGCCCTGCTCCCTGTCCCCAGGTGGTGCTGGGGACGCGCGGGGCACATGTGCCCGGGGTTGGCAGGGAGGAGGAGGCGGCCGAGGAGGGGTCCTCACCTGGTTCCCTCTGGGTGAACAAACGCACCGTCAGCACATCAGGGCCGGTGAGCATCCGAGGGCCCTGGAGGAATCACCTAACCTACTTAGTATTTTGGGAAAATTATACAGGCTCACACTGAGACCGGAAATGCAAGATGATCTTCGCGTCGTACAACTATCTCAGAAATGACAGAGGAGTTGTTCTCCCGTCCATCATCCAAACTTGGAATGCCACTCCTAAGGCCGCCTCTCCAAAGGACTCGGGGGAATAACTGCTCCCTTCTCCCCTTAATCAGATGTTTTGTTTGCTCCCACCCCCAGGCTGTTCCTAGAGCCAATCAAGTGGAGAGATTTTCCCCAGGCGACGACCTGCTGTTGGGCAGAGACAGCAGGTTGTCTGGCGAGGGACAGACTGAGCTGAGCCCAACCAAGCTCCTACCACCGCTCTCCGCCTCAGAGCCCCAGCCTCGCGTGCCCGATGCCGGGTGCCCAGCAATCTCCCTACCTTCTCTGGCTTCTTCCTGAGCACAGCGGCCCTTCACACGGGCGGGAGGCCGGGGCCCAGACACCTGAAGCCTTTGCGGGGCGCCCACCCAGAGAGTGTGGTACTGGGGCCGCCGGCCTCGTCCGGGTGTTACACGTTTGGCCTTGCTGTCCTGTTCCCCGGTGACCCATGGAGTCAGACACAGAAGACTTTAGAGGTGGTAGGGCTACATTCTAGCTCAGCAAATCTCGGCATCTTTGGCTTTTGATACTACCTACCCTCGGCCTTCGAAACTCCCATAACTTGAGCGGGGATGTCCTCGTACCTGTGGCGCCTCGCTTTCTTTTGTGTTTGCCTTCCCTCCCTCCCTTCACCGCTCGTCCCAATTCAAGTGCATTTGGGTCAGTAGATGTTCCGCTATAGATCTGTCGAAATGTATTTTGTAACTGTTGCTAAGCTGAATGATACATATTTTCTACCACAGAGGAAAGATTTAAGAGGGTGGATGTTTGTCTGGGGTCAATGCCAGTAAGGTTCTTGGATTGAGGCACAAATGGGGTGGGGCGGGGCCTGGGTTCCTGGGAGCAACCTCTGGCTGCCTTCCCGTGCCAAGGGTCCCTGCCTCACGTGTTTCGACATTCTTAGTTTCTCTTAGATGATCTCTCACTTTATATCTCTGTGTTTGTATTTTACGTAATAAATTGCTCTTTAAGATGGCCTGCGTTTGAAATTCTACAGGATAAATCGCTTAGTTTCTTCAACAAATTAATTTTTAATCTGCAAACAGACATTTTTTAGGTCATCCAGGGAAAAAAAATGAACAATGACCAGATATTTGGTGATGCGTCATAAAAATTATCTTTGTGTTTGATGTGGTAATGGTATAATGGTTATACATATATTAAAAGTCTTTATCTGCTAGAGGTGCATTATGCAGTAATTATTAGTGGAATAGTTGCATGTCTGCAATTTGTTTTCAAGTGTTCTAGGAGGGGCCCCTGGGTGGCCCAGTCCGTTAAGCATCTGACTTTCACGCAGATCATGAACTCGCGGTTCATGAGTTCCAGCCCCGCGTCGGGCTCTGTGCTGACAGCTCAGAGCCTGGAGCCTGCTTCAGATTCTGAGTCTCCCTTTCTCTCTACTCCTCACCTGCTCATACTCTGTCTCTCTGTCTCTCTCTCTCTGAAAAATAAATAAACATTAAAATTTTTTTAAATAAATAAAGTGTTCCAGGTTAAAAAAAAAAGGGGGGGAAAGGAAGAGGAGGAGCAGTGAGATGGAATAAAAATGACCAAACGTTGCAGCTTTTGAATCAGTGATGGGTGCGCGGAGGCGCGCATTCATTCCGCTTTTCGTGTGTGTTTGACATTTTCCATAATCATGAGTTAAAGTTTCAAAATACATGCCACACTCAGATATTTAATTTTTAGATGCTTATTTATTTTTGAGAGTGAGAGAGCTCGAGCGGGGGAAGGACAGAGAGACAGGGGGCTGGAGGACCTGAAGGGGGCTCAGGGTCGACAGCAGAGAGCTCGATGTGGGGCTCGGACTCACAAACCGTTGAGATCATGACCTGAGCCAAGGTCGGATGCTTAATGGAATGAGCAAAGCCTATACCTGGATGGCATGTTGCTTTCATCGGGCCTCGCTGTGTGGCAGGAATATGTGCACAAATGTCCTCTCTGCTCACTTGGGCTATGAGGTTCTTGAGGACCAGGACCACTTTTTCCGTTTTCTGGTGTCTTCCCAGCACATGGAAGCCGAAAGTCAGTAGGTATTTTATACATGCCCTTGGCTGGCCCACCAAGTGATGCAGAGATATTGAAGGAACTCGGCTAACATCCCAAAGACCCCAGCACTGTTTCTATGGAAAACCAGAAGGTTCCTTAGCGTATGCACTCTGAGCTGGGGCCGCACATGCAGGAGAACTGCGGTTGGCTGTAAGATTAGATTTTATTAAAACGTTTGCTGTAACTTCTTATGAAACTTTTGTTATGAAATAATTCACACGTGGATGGAGAAGAACCTTTCTCTGGAAATGAAATAGTGCACACATGCAAAGCAGAGATAAATGGCAGAGCAGGGCCTCACTGGAGGTGTGGGACTGATGTTTGTTCTGTTCTTATTTAACATCTTTAATAACGATCTGGAAGATGGGGTAAGCAGCGCACTAATGAAATTTGCATAAGGTTCTTAATTGGGAGGAGTTGCCACCGCCAAGAAGAACAGAGAAGTAATGCGGATGCCTCAGAGGAGGTTAGAGATATTGATGGAAAATAGCAAAATAAGATTTGGCTCAGAGAGAGAAAGACAAATTCAATTGGGAGGAAAGTCTAAAACAGGATACTCCCCGGAGAGAAGAACAATACAAAAATAATGCTGAAAGAGGGCCAGGCAGAGAGCAACCTTAACTAGAAGTGTGATGTGGGGGAAATGATGGTCCAGGTTATGGAGAACACTCAGAAAGTAGACAAGCATGCCCCGGGGGGATCTCCATGCCTCCTGGTCCTCCAGAGTTTCATTTACCCCAGAGAGCTTGTCCTGGGCCACACAGGTCACGTGGGCTCCAGGCTCTTTACTTGGGAAGGTAGGGAATTTCCTTTATGGGGTCACCATGGCTCCTTAGAAGCTAGAGGGACGTTTCCCAGAAGCTCATTCTCCGGGAGGGCACTGTGGGCCAGGACAGGATGGCCCCTGGATAGCCGGTCAGGCTCACCCAACAGGCAGCCCTTTGTGGTTTTCTGGACCAAAGGAAGAGACATGGTGAGTCCTGGAAACTCTTCCCAGAGACTGAAACATCAAAGAGATTGAGCTGCTGTGCGGCGTGGAAGGCATCCTACCCTGCTTGGCAATGCCAGCACATTTGTGTTCAAGGGATGTTCAAAATCCGTCCACTCGACACATATTTTGTTAGCACCCACTACGGGGTCAGGCATCCAATCAGACACGGGCCCTGCCCTCCTGGAACTTGCACTCTGGCGAACCTTATACTGGCGTTTCCGTGGCCGCCTGCCTCCAAGGAAATCAAGAAGAAAGCAGTAATGTGGTTGTATTCTTTTCTAGAAGGATATCATCCTCCAGATGATTACACAGGCTTACAGACAAACAACACAACAGCATACCACCCTCCCGGAGATGAGGGGGCAACAAGAGTGATTACCGACGGAGGGAGAGGGGTCTGGGAAGATGAAGATAAATCACAACAAGAAAGTCAGATGTGGGGGGCGCCTGGGTGGCTCAGCCCGTTATGGGTCTGACTTCGGCTCAGGTCATGATCTCATGGTTCACCGGTTCGAGCCCCGTGTCGGGCTCTGTGCTGACAGCTCAGAGCCTGGAACCTGTCTTTGGATTCTGCGTCTCCCTCTCTCTCTGACCCTCCCCTGCTCACGCTGACTCTCTCTCTCTCTCTCTCTCTCAAATAAATAAAAACATTAAAAAAAAAAAGTCAGATGTGGGTCATTATCGAACTCTGATACACCGATATCAGAATAATATTTTTCCAGCGGGGGCTTCCAGGCTGGTGGGTCTCAAGTGTGCGACTCAGTGAGAAGAACAACCAGCCAGTGATTTCAAGTTAGCCAGTGATCTTCGAATTAACAGACTGCGTTTCAAGTTCAAGCTTCAGTTCTGCCTCACTGCGTGACCTTGGGCAAATCACCTCTCTGAGCCTCTGTTTTCTCCTCTGTGAAGTGGGAATACCGACAGCACCTAGCCGCTGGGTGCTGGGGTGGGGCTTAAATCAAATAGGGCTCTTACCTTGGTTGGTGTTATGTCTGCCTTTGCGAAGCGTTCAGTAAGCGTAACTTTAGTGACTGTGTTATTGTACACAAGACAGTCGGCAATAGCAGCCCTTTCTGAGCATCTTGAGGCAGAACCTCAGCCAGTTGCTCCTACTCTCCATGTGGGGTGATGTCCAGTGCGTTATGCTGGAAAAGCGTGTGCCATGGTACTTTCTATGTGGTACTTTCCCCCCGGTCTTCCGCTTCACAAGGTCATTTTCCACACTCTTCATTTATTACTCACTGAACGTTGATTGAGCGCCTTCTCTGGGCCAGGCTCCGTGGATACAAAGATGAAGTCCTACCCCTGTGCTCCGGACACCCCTGGTGGAGGAGGAACACCTCGACAAACTGCTGTGCCTTTTATTTCCTTGGGACCTGGGCCAAGAGATTGGTCCCCAAGGACAGCACTTTGTCTTTTTTTCGTCCATCTTTGGAACTTGAAATTCTCTGTGCTTTATTGCCACTCTCCTGTCTTCCCATCTCAGATGGCATCCGGAATGAAGTGATGGGCTTTGAGTGAAGAAGACCTGGATTTGAAACCCAGCTTTGCCTCTAGCTTGCTGTGTGACCTTGGAAAAGTAGCTTAACCATTTTGAGCCTCAGTCTTCTCAGCTAAGCAATAGGGATAATAGTGCCCACCTCCCACGATTGCTGGGAGGGTTGATGAGTTAAATCACCTGTCTGGGCAGCTCCTTTCCTCATAGGCGGTAAGTGCTCAGGAAAGAGTATTAAGCTGTGACCGAGCTGAAAGATCAAGTCAGATGACCTCACCCATGACCGAAATATACATTATTTTATCCAATAAAATCCAAACGACTTATTTCATTTGGTTAATTTTATATTTGTTCATATTCAAAAGGCCAAACTGTCTTGAGAACATTAATCTTGCAACCTTACTGAGGTTACCCCTTCTCTGGGCATCCGTTAGCCCACCTTGTAAAATAAGATAACATCCTCAAGGGCCCGCCGTTTCCAAAAGCTTAGGTGTCCGTGGCCGGGATGGGGCAGGAAACGAGGTCCTCATTCCTCCGTTGTGTTTGAAGCATCAAAACAGATGTCAGGCCAAAAAAAAAAAAAAAAAAAAAAGGATCAGTGTTGAAAAGTGTAGAGTCATGGGGAGGAGAGAGAGAGGCATGATTGATGAAATTTGGGAACAGGCAGCATAGACTAAATAGCAAGAAAAAGCTCTCTGCAGTGAGCGATCAGCCTTCTCAGACATTCCCAGCATTTACAACTAGAATGCCCAGACATCCTGCGGCGCCTGGGGTGGCTCAGTCAGTTGAGTGACTTTGGCTCAGATCATGATCTTATGGTTCATGAGTTCAAACCCTGAGTCAGGCTCTACGCTGACAGCATGGAGTCTGCTTTGGATTCTCTGTCACCCTCGCTCTATGCCTCTCTCTGTCTCAAAAATAAATAACATTAAAAAAAAAAAAGAATGCCCAGTCATCCTGAACTGGAGCTCAAGTAGACCTTTGCTGGGTAGGGCTCTGTCCCCTATAGGACCTGAGGTGTTTCGATGGCTAGAGGTATAGGCTGGTTTGGGGAGGAGCACTTGAGAGCCCCCGTTTCCGCCAGCAGGCAACAAGGCAAGGGTGGGCAGAGAGCCAAGACCCTGGACAGGCCCCCAAAGCCATCTGAGTTCCTCTGGTATCTGATGTGCTTTCGCCATGAGTCTCGATGGACTGAGTGCACACGCATGCACACACACACCCCCAACACACAGGGACTCTTTACATAAGTGTTCTGTCCCCACAACCACCAAAGCAGGAGTAAGTATCTCAGTTGTATAGATAAAGATACCAAGGGTCTGGGGGGGGGGGTTCAAGGAATTGCCTGTGATCACACAGTAAGCAAGAGGTGACAGTGGGATTCAAACCCTAAAGCCCAGAACTTTCCAAGGCCACAGAAGACATATCAAGGCTGCACAGAGCAGCGGGGGAGCCCTCACCTTCCCTCTGTGCCAGTAAATACTGATGATAGGAACCAACCGAGGAGTAGCACTCACTGCTTCCTTCTCAATACACTTTCACGTTAACCCCAGGCAACGGGAAATGCGTTGCTTAATTTCCACTTCAGAGCTCAAGAAGCTGACTTCTGAGCAGCCTAACTAGCAAGGTCACCAAAGTAGCCTGCAGCAGAGCCAGGCCTACCCTAGAAGCTACATTACTAACTCCTAAGCCAATACTTTTCTGACTTTTTGATTTTTCTTCTTTAATTGTACTGTACGGTCATTTTTTCCCCCTGAGAGCTTGAGATCTGGTGAGAACCATTCCCTTACAGGGACAGAGTGTGAGATTTGGGGCTGGCTTTGAGGGAAAGATGGTAGGGAGTGGCCGTCTCCGGAGATAACATAGAAGGAGATGAGTGAGGAGCAAAGGGCAGGTGGTTTGGGGAAGCCTTTCCAGTAAAGGGTTAGCCTCCTCTGAGCAGCGCAGGGTAATGACCCGCGGCCCCTCTGTCTTATGCAGCTCCCCTCCCCCACACGTGGCTCTCGGTAAGGAGGGTGCCCCGGAAGCGTCCTGTGTGGGGCCTGGCCCATAGTAGGTGCTCTGTCAAGGTCACCAAGAAGAGGGTGCTGTGGGAGAGCTCAGTGGCCTCCGAAATTGGGGGGCTGCCCACCACATTTAGGGAAGAGAGACAAGCTTTATAGAAGCTGGAGCTCCAGCCAGCCATGCTTTTGATCCACCTCGAGACACAGATGGCTCTGGGTTTTTGTCCCTCAGACCTCAGGGGGCTTTGAACAATGACTAAACAGCAGGTCACACGCCCCGGGTGTTTAATGGTCAATGTGTACTGGGCCTCCTGGTCCAGGACCATCTCAGCAGTGCCCACCCAGACTCCGGTACGGGGGCAGGGTCTTCTCTTCTGCCCACGACCTTCCCACCCCCCTCTTGCAGTGCCCCCTTGCTGATGGAACCAGGTATTTTGCAAACAACTTAGGCACACATGCACGCAATCAATATCACAAAAGATAAATCTGCAGCAATTGACTCCAGGCTGTACTGTCACTAAGTGACAATGAAAAATGATCAGCACTTGAATACATTGCGTTTTTATCTTTAAATCTTTCTACAGAAGCGGTGTCAATATCAGAGCACTAAATAATCTCTAGATAGCAGGAAGATGCAAGAACATTTTTTTTTCCTTCGTGGAAGATGGATGTAGCTTTTTCGAAGGCCTTAAATACTGAAGCAAGGAATTAGCTCTCTAAATGCCCTACAATGACTGGCCGCCTTGTCAGTCCTCCGAGGGCGATTTGAATACCTAACTCTACTCTTCCATCAGTGTGCTTTAAATAACAGAGCTTGGCTCTCCGATAGGAGGCCCTTTCCAAACCCTAATGAATCCATCAATCACGGCTTGCTGCGTCTGCTTCCTCAGGCCAAGTTCAGTGAGCCAACAGGGGAAATTGAGGCAGGGGAGAGTTCAGAGGCTTGTCTAACTGAAGTCCCAGAGGAGCTCTGTTTTCCCCTCGGGGTCAACCCTATGGTCCCGAAGAAGAGAACAGAGCCAATCTCTCTTTCGGCTCTGAGACAGAAGTTATGTGAGTGATCCGAGTGCTGGGCCCTATGAAGGGCAAGACACTGAGAGACACTGGGAATGCAGAGAAATCGGCCCTACTCTTTCAAGCTTACACGATGTCAGGGTGGAAGGACGTTGGCTTAGTAATTCTAACCACCGTGCCTTGAGCAGTAGCAGCACCACACTCTGCACCTTCTAGGCTGAGAGGCCCCACCGTAGTCCCGTGAGGCGGGTACCACCAACCCCCTTTTACAAATGAGGCAACATTGCCCAACATTGCCAGACACCTGGGCAGCGCAGCAGACCTGGTCTTGAGTCCCAGCTCTGGGCTAACTTAGGCAAACCTTGGCCCTCTTTGGCAACAACTTCATAAGTAAAGCGAGGGGAGTCAGACTCAATGACCCCTGACGACTCCCCCGTTTTTAGAATCACTGGGTTTTGAGAATATTCAAATAGACGGGAAGGCTGTCCTACTGTAGCCCTGGCTGAGAGCCCGTTGCATGCCGGGTTGTGTGAACACTGGTTTGCAGAACTGCCATCGGGCAACGCATCTTCTGTTCTCGGAATGGAGAGAGAGGCTACAGCTACCCATCCCCTCCGATAAAGTTATTGCAAACGTAATTAAATATTAATTGGCTCTAGTGTGCCTGGCACTGTGGGGAGGGGGCGGGATGATGGTATAGAACATGCAAAGAAGAATAAAACACCCTTTCTGACTTGAAAGGTTTTGCAATTATGCTGGAGACAGGAGGCTCGTGCCCAAGAAACTGTCGTCCACAATCCCGTTCGGGAAGAGGGGCTGGGGGAGCTGTCAGGTAGTAGACAGAGCACTGGAGGTGGAGTCCAAAGCCCTCTGGGCTCTAGCCAGTCGTTAGGGAACTGAGGCAAGGTGCCCCAGGTTTGGAGCTGAGGATCCTCGCTCAGTGTGGATCTACTAAGAATGAGCCTAAACATATAAACTTGGACATTAGCTCACTCTGAGGAATGGCCCGTGAACGTCTTGCTGGCTCGGGACACACTCCAGTCTAATCGAGGTGAGCAGGGTATGTCATCAGGACTGACTAAAAAAGCGGAGGCTGCATCGATTGTGCTCTAACCTGTCTGGAGAGGAGCTATTAACAGAAAAGTATTGGTCGGCGTCGAGCTTAAAATAAGGTGAGGTGGGTATCAGGGACTGGTCAGTTTTTATCCAGAACCACCCGAGGGAGAGAGACACGGCCCAAGGCAGCATTTCCAGTGTCTCTTCATTAGCTCACCCATTTCCTGAAACGCTCGGGGAGAGAGCTCCACACACTAGTATTGGAGAGAAATGCTGCGTATCACGTCCCCGCCAGTGGGAGTCAACGTGGCATTAAAATCCAGCCGAGGTCCAGCGAAATTTTGCAGCGATAAATGAAAACAAAACAAAACTTACTTTTCCTCGTTTAACCTAGAAATCACCCAACTTATTTGGGTGAAGTAGGGATAGGAATGTATGGGAATATGAGACACAGTTTAGAAAAGAATGATCTAAAGATTTAGATCAAAGGCATTAGTTGGTCTCACAGAAAAAGACAGATAATGAGGAATGGGGGAAGCAATTTTGGAAAGACAAGGTGTCTGAAATGCTAAACTAAGGCGTACAAATGGTGAGGAAGGACTCCCAGCTGCATTGTCTCAGGTGAAGAAAGCTAGATGCAGAAGAGTGTGTAAGGCGTGCTTTCATTATATTTTAACAAAAGGGGTGGAGGAATACAGATGAACATATATGTGTACAAATATATGTGTGTAGAAGTGGAAATGTATATATAAGTATCGTGTGTGTATACACATAAGTATATCTGTAGATACATATGTTTGTGTAAGTATACACACCCCTGCTTTATAGGCACAAGACATCCCTAGAAATATAAAGTATAAATAATTAATAACACTGGTTGACTCCCGGGAAAAAAGAGGGGAAAGATAGACTTTTCAATGAGCGCCGGGGTAGTTCAGTCAGCTGAGCGTCCGACTTCAGTTCAGGTCATGATCTCACAGTTCATGAGTTTGAGTCCCGCATCATGCTTGTTGCCGTCAGCCTGTCAGCACAGAGCCCACTTTGGATCCTCTGTCTCCCCCTCTCTCTGCCCCTTCCCTGCTCACCTTGCACACACACACTCTCTCTCTCTCTCAAAAAAAAAAAAACTATTAAAAAGTAGGGGAAAAATAGTAACCTTCAGAGAGGGAGGGAGGCACACCATAAGAGACTCTTAAACACAGAGAACAAAGTTGTTGATGGGTTGATGGGTTGATGGGAGGGGGCAGCGGGGAAGAGGGGAAAATGGGTGATGGGCATTGAGGAGGGCACTTGTTGGGATGAGCACTGGGTCTTGTATGTAAGCAGGAATCTACCCCCAAAACCAAGAGCACACTGTATACCCTGTATGTTAGCCAACTTGATAATAAGTTATATATATACATATATGTGTGTGTGTGTATACATACATGTATATATATATATATATATATATATATATATATTTAAAGCCTGTGGTTGAGTGAGAAAGAAAGAAAAAATACCCTGAAGTATACAGGTATCATTCAATGTAGAGGAACCTAAAAAGTGACTATTACTAAGAGTCGTTTTCTCCCCGTAAAGCACTTCAACAGCTTTCCACCTCCCTTGGGATGAAGTCTAGTCCCCCACGAGGCCCCGCACGACCTGCCCTCTTCCTCCTCACGTTCCCTCGCGTCTTCCCCACGCAGGCACAGCGGTGTGCTTCCATCTCTTCAGACAAGCCACCATCTTACTCTCAGGCTCTTTACACAAGATAGTCTTGCCACTTGGAATATTCTCTTCCCAAATGTTCATGTAGGAAACCCACGCTCATCCCCCAGGTTTCACACGAGGTACGTCCCATCCATGCCCTTAGCTGCTTCCCATCGCGCTGACAGCCCAGCCCCCCTCCAGGCTGCGCGCCGTGCGGGCCGCTGTCCGTGGTGCTGAGAACACACTGATAACTGGGCAACCCGCGTTTATGGAGCTCGGACGCTTTGGAGCAGAAGCTGAGCGCACACAGGAAGTCAATAAATACAGATTATTTATTAATAGTGCCCCTTTCACTCTCATAGTGTCATTTAGATTGTAAGTTATAAAGTTACTCCAGCTGTGAAGAAAATAAAGCATGCTCTGTGTGTGAGAGAGTAGTTCAGAGTATTGTCACTGTGTGTGTGTGTGTGTGTGTGTGTGTATGAGAGAGAGAGAGAGAGAGAAAGAGAGAGAGAGAGAGAAGTTGAGAGCATTGTCACTGCCTCGTGGGTGGGGGCTTTTCATGACCCTTGAACCGAATGTCTGTGAAGAACAAACAGCCCGACACAGAAAAACAAAGTAATGAAAAAGGGTTGTTTAAAAACCCTAGAAACAAAGATGTCTCTAAAAGCAGAGTCTTGTCCCTCTTGAGAACTACTTCCTGCTCTTGGTCGCTTTTCACAGATGATACCTTTTATCTTTCAGCAGTCACAGAAATATGAACTACAGTGAGATCAAATCTTGATCCAAGCAAAGTGGAAGCAAGGCTTCCTGTCTTGGGGGCCAAGGTGCTTTACAGACGCATTTTATATGAATGCCTTTTGGATTTATTGGAAAGAGTTGTCTTGGGAACCAAGACACCAAGAGGAAGTTAGGCAGCTGAGTGCATTCCTCGGTTGCCCAGCCCCCCCAACCCCTGCCAAAGTGTCCTAGAATGGAGGCAGTGTATTTATGAAGATGCTATCACTTTTAAAATCAGCGTTGCAGACCTGGGCAAATATCTGTTCACAACTAACCATTAATCCATTTATTGTTATTGATTGCTACTTTCTGAATCCTGATTTGTTTGTTTTTTTTTAATTTTGGGAAGTTGCCTCACCAGGATGGGAAACATATTTGGGAGGTTGTAACCGAAATATTCAGTCTTGATCAACAGAGAGGTTTTTTTGTGTAGCTGAAGGTCTCACTCAGGCTCCAACCCTCCAGGCATATTATTATCAGCCACAGTTCCGAAGGACTGCGTGCTTTCTTTGTAAATATATGCGATTCTTGATACGATGCCAGCAGTACATTTTAGGACAGGCTTTTCTCTTCCTCGCTGTGCCCAGAACCTGAAGTTGCCAGGCTATATTTGAGATGTGAGCTCAGATGCAGATTTCTGGACCGTGTTTTGTTTACACAGGTCTCGTCCCAGCCATCCACCTCCACCACTACCTGCGTGAAATATAGTTGGAATTTTGTATCAACCTGAGTTTCACCAACCAGTGTCTCTAAAGTTCCCATTTCTATTACCATGGCGGTTGTTTGTGATGCTTTTTTTTTTTGCAGGGGGCTATTTATTTGCTTGTTGATTTTTATGATTATTTATGTATAGCACAGAGGTTTTGAAACTGGGGGGGGGGCAGAAATACTCCTTTCTAAAAAGACAACTACTTAGGTCGCAGCACAAATGGGATAAAAGTAGAGATGTTTTGGTCGAAGGGAGACTGAGGATCTGCTCTTTGACCATTCCTTCCTCACATCTATATTTAAGGCGGAACCTTCATGATGCTTCTGAAGAATGTTGGTGCCTTGGGGAACCCAGTTTGCAAACCACTGGTATAGAGCCATAGCATTGCTTTGATTTTGGGAGACCTGATTCTATCCTAGCTCTGCCCTTAGCTGTAGAACATTGAGCAAGTCATTCAATACTGGTAGACTCCGTTTCTCCATCTGTGTAGTGAATCTCTTAGACTGGGCAGTTTTTAATCCTAAACTCTCAGCTTTGACATGATGAACTTTCCACAAGAGTAAAATTTAGATTCCAAGATTTCATGATTCTCAGATTCTGGAATTCTGTAGCTTAAGATTCTCTGAGACTGATTGTGTACTTTAACAAAAATTTCATAGTAACTTCTATATTTAAAAAAAGAAGAGAAAATGGGCCTGGAGAGTTAAGTTTTTTTAAGAAAGAGTGGTTAGCAAATATCTTCTGGGGGAAAACAAAGAAAAGCTTGAGTTATATAAAGACCTGCGGAAAGAGGATTCCTGGGAGGTGGATAGGCATATGCAAAGGTCCTGTGGTGGGGAATGTATTTGGTTTGTTCAAGGAACACCAAACAGGCAAACAGTGGGATGAGGTAAGGTAAAGAGGAGGGTTGGGTTTTCTTGGGCAGAGCACTGAGTTTGAATTTTGTTCCAAGTGAAATGAGAAGTCACAGGAGAGTTTTCAGCAGAGGATGACAAACCCTGATTTATACTTTTAAAAGATGCTTTTGGCTTCTATGAGAAGAATAAACCATAGGGAGGCAAGGGTGGAAAGCAGAGACCAGAGAGAAAGTTAAGCGTCATTCCAGATGAGTGATGAGCACAGGATGGGCCAGGAGACATCAGCGGAGATGGAGAGAGGCGGCAGGGTTTGAAATACATTTTGATGGTAGAACAGTCAGGACTTGATGACTGATTGGATGATACACCACACATACTAAGACATGGCGGACGTAGAGAACAAAGAGCAAATTCTAATATGAGCCTTAAAGGTCATGAGTGTGGTGTTCAGAATTGTAGATGCTGTTCCCCAGCTGGGCTGCTTCCTGAGTGGGCAGCTTCCGGGGGTCTGCTTCAGAGTAAAGAGCAGCAGCGATGAGTTTATTCCGCAATTGTTCAGGATTCTTCTGAACCACACAAGAGGGCTGGCCAGGATAGATGTAAACGTATATTCATGGGATACATACAAAGACATAGAAAGACTACACGCCGCTGAAAGTGGAATGGTAAATCTTCCTTTCCATAAACTTATGTATTTTCTTTTTTTAAGTTTATTTATTTATTTCAAGAGAAAGAGTGAGTGAGCAGGGGAGGGGCAGAGAGAGAGAGGGAGAGAGAGGATCCCAGGCAGGCTCTGTGTGACAGTGCAGAGCGGGGCTCAGATTCACAAACCGTGAGATCATGACCTGAGCCGAAATCAAGAGTCAGACACATGACTGACTGAGCCGCTCAGGCGCTCCTTTAAGATTATGTGTTTTCTAAGTTGTTTTTCATAGGTGGGTTATAACTCTTATACTCAGAAAAAAATTATCCCTTTAAGACAAAAAAATAAACCTAATCCAGTATTATTGTTTCTCTTGCCACCTTTGCTGTCTTGCGAATGAATTCCCAGTTCTCTGCTCTTAACTACAGCTTTTGGCAATTTACCACTTGGTCGACTGACATGTGCCCCACCTTGGCACCCCACCTGCCCTTCCTCCTCGCTCTGACTTGGATTTGGGCTTCACGAGGCCCTGGGCTGCACCCTGCTTTGGCACCCGGAGCCACACCTGCTTGGAGCTGGGTGCATCCTGCTCAGGCAGCCCCTGGGAGCTGGCTGCCTGATTGATTCATTAGTCTAAGTTTGTTATTTCCCCAAAATGTTTTGAGGTTTTCCTCCTGACAACTGTGCTCATTGCAGTCATGATGAAAACAACAAAATGGAAAGGAACCTCATGGGCCACACAATTCTAAACGATGTAGGGAAACATTTGGTTTCTCGTAGCTGTCAACACAATGATACCCGCAGAGGAAGAAAATGAAAGGCAAGGCTGAGACAGCTCAGTCTGGCTTGGGGAGTGGGGCAAAGGCTTGGAGCTTTCGCGCCTAGGCAGAAGGATGCCAAGACCTCTCCGGCCAGGCAGGGGCAGAGCGGCGGAGAGCCATGCCAGTGGGAGCAGGTTGCAAAGCTGACAGTGTACGAATCTTTCACCAAAGACTTGCCAACTTTCCAGAGATTGCCGCACTAAGCTCCAGGGAGGAGAGTAAGGAACCGTGAAACCTCCAGGGGAGGGGACCCTCCAAAGCTGGGGGCCCCCGGGGAGGGACCCTTCTTCCTAGCACAGCTCACAAGGGATCCCAAGATGCTCTTTTCCTCTCTGAGAGCTTCCATGAAAGAACAGAACTGAAGTGCATGATTTTAGGGAAGGTAAAGTTAATTTTTCTGGGGGTCCCTATGGATTATTCATTCCTGAATGGGAGGCAGGGATGCCCCACTGAGGGTGGTATCAGAGTCCAAGAGAGAACCTCCTTCATCTACTTTCTACCTCCACCTCCCACAGAGTCTGATTTTGCTGCCATAGGAGAAGTGGGCCCCGCTGCCAGCTACGGCGACTGTTATTGAGGGAAGCACATTAGTCACTCATTCAGCATCTATTTACTGGGCACCTACCCCGTGCCAGGCACAGTCATAGCCCTCAGGTGGATTGGGACCCAAAAAGAGGTCTGAGCCTCTGTGATTTAGACTCCGGGACAGAGACCTGCTAATGTGACAACTGAGATTTTGTGCAACTAAGCTTTCTCCCTTTTTCTGATACCCTCCCCCCTCCCTTTTTTTTTTTGAAAGGCAGAGGACCAGTATTAATGCCCACATTGATTGAGTGCCTCCAGTGTGCCAGACATCACGCCGTTGTCCGTGCGCATCATCTCGTGCAATCCCAGCTGGAAGGTTAAGAAATGGATATTCACTCGCCTGTTTTGCAGAGGAAAAAGCTAAGACCTAGGGCAGGTGAATAACTCACGTTGGTCAGGCAGTGAGTAAATGGCAGAAACAGGATTTTAACTCGGGTGCCTCTGGCGCCAAAGCACGTGTACCACAGCTTTGCAACTAATGTGGATCGGCTGCATCGACATCACTTGGGCACTTGTTAGAAAGGCACCTGCTGAATCATGATTCGCATCTTAATAAGTATCGAGGTGATTCATTTACACGTTAAAATTTGAGAAGCACTGAGCCAGGAAATTCACACACAAAAACAACCTCACCCTCAGACTCAGAACACACTTCGGAAATCGAAAGGATTCATCACGTTTCCCCCTTCTGTCTTCAACAGAGTTTCTTGAATGCTACAGTGCAGCCTTAAAGAGTACCCCGCCCCACCGCCTGGGGGTGAGGACCGTTGGGGTTAAGTGGTCTATATTGTCAGATGGCCTGTGCTACTCAGGACGGGTTCGAGGCTGGGAAGGGGGTGCAGGGGTAAGGGGACGATTTTATTTACAAAGCTGGGTGGCTAAGCCTGAACGCCCATTCCACAAAGGAAGGCTCGAGGACATGGACGTGGCTTTTAGGAAGTAAGAGGGACCCGTTCTAATGATTGTTGAAACTTCACGTTACCATTTCTCATCTCTCAGATGAGCTAGTGCAGGCCCGCTGCCCTTCATGTGGGTCTGACAACCACTTAGCTCAACTCTGGGGTTTGAAGACCCTAATAATAAGCCCAGGGATCATTGACGTGAGGCCACTCATAGGTCTCTGAACCCTACAACCTTGCAGGAAGTCAGAATTGTTAGCCTACGTAGCAGCACCTTTGTGCCAGTCAGAAAAACGTGCTCCTCCGAGTGGAGGCAGCCCCAAACCATGTTGCCTTGGCGGATGGACGGCAAGATAGATGTCAGGGCCCCTTTGCACCCCTTGGCCTGGAGCCCTTGTGCAGTGAACACCCTGCACAACCACACATGGCTGCCCTGCAGGAAGCAGTCATTTAAGATGAGTTAGGAGGTTGGATTGTCAGCTCTACCAGGGTGGAGACAACATCTGTCTTGTTCACTGTATCCAAGTATCTAGTTCAGTGCCTGACTCAGAGTTAGTGCTTGATTAAATATATATCGGACAGATGGGTGAATAAATGAGGGGAAACGGGATTAATGACTCATCAGGATCAGATGGGGAAGCCGATGGTGTTGGAGAACATGGGCTAGGGGACACTCGTGCGATCCCTTCTGCCATCTGCGGCTTCCCATGCCCTTGAAGGCACACACACTGCAGGAGAAGCCTCTGTTGGAAATGGATCTACGGTGTTCCGCCTCTGAGAACGGTAAAAGGGCTCTTCTGAAACTGTTGCATGTGGATTCTTACCAAATACGTAAATCTTGGCTCTTTGGAACTAAGGCATGGAACCAAACAATTCTGATTCTCAGGGTGGTATGAATCAGAGACCCAAGAAATTAAAAAACCCAGAAGAATCAGGTCCACTAAGGTCCTATTTCCCAAGGCTCTTCTTCATGTCTAAGGAAATCAATGAAAAACAATGACACCTTGTGTGAATACCAGAAACCACACGGCTGGGGGAAGAGAAAATATCTGATAAAGTCCCTCCTTAAGCGTTTGGAGATAGCCTCACGGGTTGGGGGTTGGGGAACAAAGAGCATGGGGCTGTGTTCTGACCAAGCATATTGCAGACAGGTGCTTGGGGTTCCCAAGCCCTCAGGTGCCTGAGATGCTTGGCCAGTGTTCCCCAAAATATGTTCCATGGAGCTCGAAACCCACGGGATGCTTCTTGAAGTCAGGGGCAACGATCAAGAGGCATGAGCGTCTTTAGGATATCTACAGTGCGTGTTAAAGTTTTGGGCATTCTGAGGGGCACCTGGGGGGCTCAGTCGGTTAAGCGTCCAACTTTGGCTCAGGTCATGATCTTGTGGTTCATGGGTTCGAGCCCCATGTTGGGCTCGGTGCTGACAGCTCAGAGCCTGGAGCCTGCTTCTGATTCTGTGTCTCCCTCTCTCTGCCCCTCCCCTGCTCGTGCTTTGTCTCTCTCTGTGTCTCAAAAATAAGTAAACGTTAACAATTTTTTAAAAAACTTTTGAGCATTCCTTCCCATTTTGAAAAATTGAATCTAACCTTTTCCAAACTCAGTTGATTCCAGACCACTCCCCCTCTCCACACGCACACCTTTTCAACTTTTGTTACTAACCAGCAAGATGAGTTCCATAGAGCATGGGTTTCAGTTCTGTGGGTATTTGGGAATAAGCTTAATCCTTCGTGGGTTCAAGAGGGAGAAGTCTGCTGTTCAAGGGCCTCGGGACTGGCTTACCATCTCTCCCTTTGAGAACGGCAGGCACTTGAAATCTGGGCTCCAGTGTTCTGACAGCACATCTCAAATGTGTTTTACTTGCAAAAGCCCAGCATAATTTGATGCTGACCACCAGCATATTATAAAAGAGTGATAGGGGCGCCTGGGGGGCTCAGTCGATGGAGCGTCGACTTCGGCTCAGGTCATGATCTTACAGTTGGTAGGTTCGAGCCCCGCGTTGGGCTCTGTGCTGACAGCTCGGAGCCTGGAGCCTGCTTGGGATTCTGTGTCTCCCTCTCTCTCTAACCCTCCCTTGCGCACGCGCTCACTCTCTCAAAATTAAATAAAAATATTTTAAAAATTTAAGAGAGTGATAGAGGAAACCAGTAAAGGGCACCTCCTTTCTCCTGTCCCCAGACCAGAAGTGACCGCGTTCTTGAAACTCTCTACTGTTTTTCTGAGCGACTGTGCCGAGCTCGAGGATGTAACCTCCTTCTGCCTGGGGTCTTACTTGAACCCCTGGACTGGCCCTCTTCCGAGCCAGGCACGTCCTTGTTGATGGAGAGCAACCTTTCCTTCTGCTCCCAGAGCCCGCCTGCCAGGGCTGCCTTCCTTCCTCCCGGGATCCTCCCTGAGTCGGAACCTGGAGCAGAGAGGTGAAGACGGAGCAATCCAGACCGCATACAGCGTCCACATTCCCAGGGAGTGTCGGGGTGGAATACAAGACAGGGCTCTAGTCCCCTCCCCCTAACTTCTGTGGCCGCCTCTGGCTCTCCCTCTTTGTCCCTCCCCAACCAAGGTCTGTCCCTGGAAGCATCGTCACTCCCCCGCTGACCCCGGCACCGGGGCCATCAGACCTGCTGGGAGAACAGTGGGCGCTGACAGGTGCCCACAGCTCACAGGGCCCCGCCCACCACTGCTCGTGTCCGCACTGCAGCAGCCACGGTGACCGCGGGAGGTGGAGGGCTTCCGGCCTCCCGGACCTCCTACAGACTTGATGTCCTTTGCCGAGATCATCTCCCTCCTGTGATTTAATGAGGCTGGAGTCCGAAGAAAACCTGGAACTGCCCAAGGGGCCGTGGTTCCTGGAACCCAGCACCTGCCTCCTTGTTCAGGGAGCAACAGCATTTTCCCCTTCTTTCCCCTTTACTTACTTACTTATTCTTTAAATGTTTAGTTATTTTTAAGAGAGGGACAGAGACAGAGCATGAGGGTGTAAAGGGCAGAAACACAGGGAGACACAGAATCAGAAGCAGGTTCCAGGCTTTGAGCTGTCAGCAAAGAGACTAACGTGGGGCTTGAACCCATGAACCGTGAGATCATGACCTGAGCCGAAATTGAACACTTAGCCAACTGAGCCATCCAGGTGCCTCTCTTCTTTCCTCTTTAAATTGAAAATAAATTTATTAAAGAGATACATTAAAAAGTCAAGTAGACTGTAAGGCTTGTATTTAAAGACAGCCCCATGCACCGCCCCGGTCTTTGCCCCAGAGGAAGCCGCCCTCAACTCTTTGGCTTTATCCTGATTTTTCATCTAATTGACTTCCTGCTAGAGGAAATGAAAATGTAGCTCTTCCACACACACGTGCGTGCGCACACACACACACATTCAATCAATATTCAGTGTTAACTGTCCTATGATTTACATAAACCATTGGCCACAACCACCCAATGATTATACTTTCTGGACAAGTTTATGCTTCTCAGAGTTTGCAGTTATTTTTGGTGCTCAGTTTTTGCTGTGACCACAGGTAAGTTATTTCCGAGCTCTCCATCATAACTATAAAGATTTTGTTAATATAATAAAACCCCCTAGAACCTGTCGGTTGCACGTTTCAGCTTTGAACCCTGCGTCGTGGGCTCCGCGGAGGCTGATGGCTGTGCAGAGTCCCACGCACGTCTGTGGTCTGGGTCTTCTGGGGTAACTCGGCCTCTCTCCCGCCTTCCTTCTGCTGTTCCCTGAGTGGTCTGTCTTCTGCTTTCATGGTTTACTCTCTTGTTTTGAGGAAGCATATCATCCAGTAGCTTCTTGAGAAAGGTACATATGAAAAAACTTTGGTGA
Organism: Helogale parvula; assembly: GCA_004023845.1. Lineage (NCBI taxonomy): Eukaryota > Metazoa > Chordata > Mammalia > Carnivora > Herpestidae > Helogale > Helogale parvula. The sequence continues at coordinate 33,765 of PJEM01008463.1, read as the reverse complement.
GAACCAGCGTGTCAGAAATGTATTTAGTCTATGCTGTCATTTGATTGCTAAACTTATCAATAAACTCCAGGTTGGGGTCTTTCCCCCTGGGATTATGAAGGCCTCGCACCATATCTTCTATGTCATACCTCCCATATCCATGCCTTCTAAATCCATATCTTCCATTTCCAGTGAAAATGTTGAAAAGGCGAGGGCCTGATACCTAATCCTCTGTGTACAAGATCTTTTCTTTGAAAGTTTTGGATATGCTTCTGTGCCAGGCACTCGGAAGGCCCTTTAAGTCTGGAAACATGTGCCCTACAGTTCTGGGAAATTGTCATATATTATTTCTTTCATAATCTGTCCCCTCTCTCTTTTCTTTTGTCTGAAATGCATATTTTTTAAAAAGTTTATTTATTTATTTTGAGAGAGAGAGCGTGCACACGTAGCATGCGTGCGCGCACTTGTGCTCAAGTGGGGGAGGGGCAGAGAGAGAGAGAGAGAATCCCAGACAGGCTCCCCATTGTCAGTGCAGAGCCCAATGCAGGGCTTGAACTCACAAACCAGGAGATCACAACCTGAGCCAAAATCGGATGCTTAACTGACTGAGCCACCCAGGTATCCCTGAAACTTCTATTTTTGTATATTAAACTTCCTGGACTATGGTAGAAAGAATAACAGGACCCCAAAGATGTCCGTGTCCTAACCCCTGAAGCCTGTAAATATGTTACCTTACACAGCAAAGGGTTCTTTGCAGAGGTGATTAAGATAAAGATCTTGAGGGGGGCCTGGGTGGTTCAGTCGGTAAGTGTCTGACTTCAGCTCAGGTCATGATCTCACGGTTTGTGGGTTCAAGTCCCGCATCGGGCTCTGTGCTGACAGCTCAGAGCCTGGAGCCTGTCTTCAGATTCTGTGTCTCCCTCTCTCTCTGACCCTCCCCTGCTCATGCTGTCTCTCAAAAAAAAAAAAAAAGGATAAAGATCTTGAGACAGGGAGAATATCCTGGATTATCCAGAAGGGCCCAGCGTAATCACAAGGGACCCCAGAAGGGAAGGTCAAAGTCCAGAAAAAGGAGATGTGACGATGGAAGCAGAGGTTGGAGGATGAACTATGAAGGCGGAGACGGGACCACCAGCCAGGGGATGCAGGTGTCCTCTCGAATCTGGAAGAGGCGAGGGGAGAGGGACGGATCCTCACCTCCAGCTTCCGCAAACCCCAGAGCCCTGCTGATCCCATGGCTCCAGCCCGTCCCAGACGTGCGGCCTCCAGAACTGTAAGCGAATAAACGTCATTGTGTTAGTCACAGGTTTGCAGTAACTTGTGATGGCAGCCACGGAAATGCCTACAAGTAGCTACCGGGTGCCCGGGCGCCTTCCGACTGTTCATTAACTTCTTTGCCGAAACTCTCCTCAGCCTTCAGATCAGAGTGCCTCTCCCCTTCAAACTCTTAGTGCATTCATCAGAAATCTGTTTAATATATATATTTTTTATTTTAGAGAGAGAGGTGGGGGAGTGGCAGAGGGAGAGAGAGAGAATCCCAAGCAGACTCCATGCCCAACACAGAGCCTGACTTGGGACTCGGTTCCATGACCCTGGGATCATGACCTGAGCCGAAATCAAGAGTCAGACCCTCAACCGACTGACCCACTCGGGCGCCCCATAAATCTGTTTACATAGCAGTGGCTGTGATTATTCCTGAAGCGTCTCTCTACCCACTAGACCACAGGCATCATGAGGGCTGGGATTGTCTGTTCGTTGTATTCGGCACTTTGTCCCATAGATGATGATAAATACGCTCTGGGCGAAAGACTAAGTAACTCAATCGAATGAGCACAGCCATCCTGTGAGACGGGAGCTAAGTTCCATTTCTCAGGTCAGGAGACTGAGACCGGATGAGGCCCCACCGCTTTTCCAAAGATACATGGACTGGAAGGGGCAGGGCCAGGATTTGAGCCCAGTCTTGGGCGTCTGCGCCCTAAAGCCCACGAGCTCAGCCACTAACGCTTACGACATCCCTCCAGGCTCTGCCCCTCTGACCATCCCCACAGTCCTTAGCGGTGGAAGGAGCATCTTAATTAGGCGGGCCCAGCTGCTCAGGGAGCTGCCTGGTCCCCTGTGGAGGCGGAGGTTTCAGTGACGAGGCGCCCAGCTCCCGCGCTCCGCTGGGGGTGAGGCGCTCCAGGATTTGCCAAGTTGTTCTGAGATCCTTGGGGAATGGCCAGCACTCCAGAATCACAGTGTCATCATCGTTATTATTGTTTTATCTAATCTGCCTTTGAGAACAACCATTTTGAAATTGGGCAAAAATACAGCCTAATATATTTAAACATATATATTTTTATTTTTATATAACTTAAAAATAAACGCATTGATGTACATTTTCCAAGTGCCTGCCTGCTGAATTCTTAATGTAATACAACATGACTCAGAGCTAAATTTAAAGAGAGAAGCACATATGTTAGAGCAGGCACCAACTTTCAATCTGAGGAGAAACAGAGTCAAAAGTATTTTTTTTAGCGAGGGAACGGACTGAGTGCAAAGTGAATTATCTGCGAGCCATCTGGGGCGTCTGCTGTTTCTCAATGCCTTCACAACTCTATTTTAGGCCGGTATTTGGCCTTTAAATAACAATGTCTTTTCTTTCCATTGGAATTTGCACCCGATTCCGCATTTATTGCGCTATCAGCTCCAAAAAGAGACCTATCTCTGAGAGCAAAAAGAGCAAAAGTTATTGAACGTATTACTCTGCAGATTGGCTCTGGGAAATAAAAAAAAAAACAGCAGTCTGATATTTTGCAAATGAAGTTTGACATATTCTGGGACGGCATATTGTACTCACCACAAACAGGCTGGTTGTGCCCGGAGGGGAAGGCTTAATTAAAGCCCCCTGAACAGCTTGCGACTGGAGGAAAAAGACTCCGGGCCCACTGTAAGTGACCTTCCTGTTGTTTCCCGGGCTTCTCTTGCCTAGGAGTGGTCTTGACTGTCACCCAGAAGACAGCGCAGCTGATTATAGAATTTTTAGCTCCATCGGGGTTCTGCTCCCACCTACCAACCGATGCCAGAATTCCTTGCGCAGAATCTCAGACAAACATCCATTTACTTTCTACCTGAAATTCACTGCCTTTTCCATGGTCGGAAGCCCTTTGCAATATTACAGTGCGAACCTTCCTCCCCAAGGCTTCCTCACAACTGGTTCTCGGAACTGCCATTAGATGCCACAGGAGGAGTCTTCCCATGGTCGACCTGAAGGTGAGTTGAAGGTCACCATCATGACCTTCCTCCTGCTTTCACCTTCTCTGCTCTAAGCTAAGCATGCTCGGTTCCTCGAAGCAAAGAACTGCTTCTCTCTGGGAAAGATGACAACATTTTGGGACACTGTCCCTCGTGGAGAGGACAAGGAAGATGTCTCAAACCTCTGTGAAACCAGATATTTTGTCTATTTCCTTTGAAACCCAAACTCTCTCTTCCTTCCAGAACCTCTATGGATGCACGCTCTCTTCAGAGGCGTGGGCTCTCCTGAAGGCTAGATTCTGATCTCGGCACAGAGGTTCTCAAAGGGCAACCCTAAAGATCATACCATCCAGTTGAAAGACCCCTCAGCTCCTACCTGTTCCCTCTCTTTCACCACGAGAGAAAAAAACAACATGCCAACGGACTTGCCAGACTTAACGTGAGGGGCCCCAACAAAGACGTGATGGAACGTGCTGGCACATCGGCGATGGCTGGCCCCAGACTGATTTTGTTCCACAGTCGATGTTCGCCTGGGAAGCTCCTTGGGGTCTCACCTCTCCTGACTTCTCCTTTCCCCTTCCCTTCTCTTCCCCTGTTCCTCCTGCCGCCGTCACCCCGGCCTGATCCCTGACTTCACCAGGTTGCCACTCAAAGATCTCCTTATCAGACCGATTCATCAGCACAGCCACGTCCCTGTCACTGTTTCGTTGTCCTGCTCCGTTTTCCTTCTCGACAGTTCTCACCACACGGCCCATGTAGTTCTTTTTTATCGCCTGCTTCTTTTCACTAGGCTCTGCAAGGCAGGGGCTTGATCCAACTACGGACCCTGCTGAATCCCCCGGGCACACTCAAGTCATTAATATTTATTGGATAAATGTTTGAGGATCAATCGGTGGATATCGCTCTACGGCTGTCAATCCCAGAGTATCCTGCAGACACCCTGGAGGATGACTGGCTTAACTTCCATGCTACATGCTTCACGAGCCCTTTCTGACTCCCAGATAAAGTGACTCTGCCTTCTATAAGTTCCCTTCCAACTCAGTGGTCATCTTTCAGATGGCCTTGGTCTCATAGCAGTCTGCGTTTCGGTGGACTTGCATTCGTCTCTCTCTGGCTAGGAGCAGTTCCCGGAGAGCAATCAGTCAGCCAGATGCCAGCAGGTGCTCGGAAGACACAGGTATAAAAACGAATGACGTCCTCCTCCTCCCTCTGCTCTCCTCTTCAATGGAATCATTGTGGAGATGTTTTGGCTTGTGGTAGCTATTCGTGATGAAAATCTGTCATATCCAGAATAATTTGGGGTGCTGGTTAGCAGTCTGGGTGAGGGCCTAGGGTGATGGACAGCTCAAAGAACTTTTACTGTCTGCTCAATTACATTCACTATCATGTTAGGTATCATTTAGTCCTCTTACAACTCAAGAAGAAAAAGACAAACGACCCAACCTAAAAATGAGCAAAGGATCGAATAGACATTTCTCCAAAGAAGATCTTCGAATGGCCCATAGGCACAAGAGAAGATGCTCAGCATCATTAGTCATAAGGGAAATGCAAATCAAAACCACAATGAGAAAAATCAAATCAAAAGCACACCCACTAGGACGACTTGAATCAAAAAGACAGACAATAAAAAGTGTTGGCAAGCATGCAGAGGACGTGTGGCTGTCATAGTCGCTGGTGGGGATAAAAATGGTGTCGTCAGTGTAGAAACCTTTGGCAGTTTCTCAGAAATGTAAATGGTTCCCACATGACCCAGCAATTCCACTCTTAGAGAAATATCCAGAGAATTGAAAACATATGTCCAGACGCTAGCTTGTACACATATGTTCATGGCAGCATGGTTCATAATGGCCAAAAAAGTGAAAGCAATCCAAGTGTCCATCACCCGTCCAATGGAGAAACAAAACGTACTGTAGCCATTCTTTTTGGCCAGAAAGAGAAGGAAAAGGACTGAACTGTGCTACAACATGGCGGAGCCTTGAAGCCATTGCGCTGAGTGAAAGAAGCCAGATGCAAAAAACCACTTACCATATGATTCCATTTATATGAAATTTGCAGGAGAGGCAAATCCATAGAGACAGAGAGTAATTAGTGGTTTCCAGGGACCGAGGGGGGTGGAAACTATTCTGGAATTAGATAGTGGTGACGGTTGCACAGCTTTGTGGATATCTAGGAAAAACAGGTTTTAAAAAGGTGAATCCTAAGGTATGTGAACTATATTCCAAGGAAGCTATTATTTTTTAAAAAAAAAAAAGGTCCTCAGCTTTCAATAACTGAACACTTACTAAGGTGATCACCACAGTGACCTCTTACATACTCAGTCCATTGTGGAAAACAAAACAAAACAAAACAAACATAACAACAAAACAAAACCCCACCTGCAAACCGAGCGGTTGAATCCTGACAGTTACCATTTTGACAGCTTTCAATCCCCGCCCCAAACGGCCCAGTGCAGATAAATCAAGACATCACCTTTCGGGTGGAGATAAAACAGAAATAACCGGAAATAAGCAGGACCCTAAAGTGAGTGCTGGCGATACCACGCTACCTCCTTTCTTTCCAACAATGACTATGATGGCGGACAGTGGACTGGCTCCTTTTGGTGCTCAGGAAGCCACTTGGACTGTTTATTTCTACCAGACTGTCACCAGAAACAATAAATTCTTAAAAAAAAAAATTTTTTTTTAACTTAGAATCTGAGGGGCCTCTGGGTGGCTCAGTTGGTTAAGCCTCCAACATGGGCTCAGGTCATGATCTCACAGTTTGTGAGTTCAAACCTCGGGTCAGTTTCTGTGCTGACAGCTTGGAGACTGGAGCCTGCTTCAAATTCTGTGTCTCCTTCTCTTTCTGCCCATCTCCCCCCCAACACTTGTGCTCTGTCTTTCTCTGTCTCTCAAAAATAAATAAGTGTAAAAATAAAAAGACTTAGAATCTGAAAAAACTCAAGGCATATTCAATACCTACATAATACCCTTTAAAAATAAAACAAAACAAACTTCATTATGGAAAACATCAGACAATATAATGGAACCTCCCAACTCAACACCAGGGTCATCAGCTGACTGCCAATCTTCCATCCTTCCTCCATATGTCTCTTTCCCTCCATGGTATTATTTTTTAAAGTTTATTTATTTTGAGAGAGAGAAAGAGAGAGAGCAGGAAAGGGGCAGAGACAGAATCGCAAGCAGGCTCTGGGCTGTCAGTGCGGAGCCCAATGAGGGGCTCGATCCCACAACCTGAGCTGAAATCAACAGTCCGCTGCCTAACCAAGTGAGCCACCCAGCCACCCCCCCCATATTATTTCAAAGCAAAACTTACATATCACATCATTTTACTCGTAAACATCTCAGTCTGTACCTCTAAAAGATGACTCTTTAAAACCCCAAAATATATTCAGATCGCCCTTATTCTGACAAACCTTTGAAGACAGTTTGTATATGTCCTTTTTTATTGTTATCTCCGTTCTCCATGGAGACATAGAAACATGAATAGCAATTACTACTATTTACGGGAGTAGTTATTGTGCGCCAGACAGTTTGCTGGGGGCTTTCCACGTATTATCTAATTCAATTCTTGCATCAGTCACAGGGAGTTAGCCATTATCACTGTCCGTGCCCCGTTCCCCCGCTCAGGGAGCTTAGGTGAACCCTGCCAAGGGTCAGTCTGGCTGACCCCGCCTCTAGTTCTCCCTTGCCGGCCTTTATTTTAGGACAGTGCTGACCAACTGTGTAGCCGCTAGCCGCATGTGGCTTCTGGGCTGAAAGGTAGCTAATGTGCCTGGTTCAGTTCGAAATGTACTGTAAGTCTAATGTCAAAAGTTTAGTAGGCAAAAAAGAATGTAAATTATCTCAGTGATTTTAGTATTGAAATGTCATCGTTTGGACATATATTAAAATGTTTTTTCTATTTTATTAAAAAATATTTAATGTTTGTTTATTTTTGAGGGAGACAGAGACAGAGTATGAGAAGGGGAGGGGCAGAGAGAGAGGGAGACATAGACTCCTTAGCAGGTTCCAGGCTCTGAACTGTCAGCACAGAGCCCGATGCAGGGCTCGAACCCACGAACTGTGAGATCGTGACCTGAGCCGAAGTCGGACGCTCAACCATCTGAGCCACCCAGGCACTGCTATATTAAATAAAATGTTTTTTTAAAATTAGTTTACCTGTTTCTCTTTACCATTTTTCCCTCACGGCAAAATGACATAATGCAAAACTGACCATCCTGGTCATTGTTTTGGTGTACGCATTCAGCGGTGTTATTAAGTAGATTCACAGCGTTTGTGCAACTGTTAGGCCTCTCCAGAACTTTATAACCTCCCCAGACTGAAACTCTGTTAAACACTAACTCTCATTCTCCTTCCCTCACCTACTCTGCCTCTAAGGATACAATTGCTCTATGTACCTCGTGTAAGTGGGATCATGTAGTACACGACTTTCTGTGACTGGCTTAGCTTATTTCACTGAGCAGAACGCCTTCAAGGTTCACCCATGGTGTAGCATGTGTCGGACCCTGAGTCACGTCCTGCTGTTTGGAATAGACCACGCTGATGGATATTTGGGTGGTTTCCACCATTTGGCTCCTGTGAATAACACTGCTATGAACATGGGTGTGCAAATATCTTTTTGAGACCCTGTTTCTGGTTCTTTTGAGTGTGTACCCAGACCGGAATTGCTGAATAAAGCAGCGATTCTATTTTAGCTTTCTGAGGAAACGCCATACTGTTTCCCACCATGGCTGTGCGTACCTTCCCACCAGCCGTGTCCTGGGCTCCAGTTCTCCACATCCCCACCAGAACTTGTTTGCCTTCCTTCTCTTTTAAATAGTAGCCATCTTAATAGGTGTGAGGCTCTTTGCCTTTTTAAGTGTGACTATTAGAGAACGTGTGGCTCAGGAGCACCTGGTGGCTCAGTTGGTTAAGCATTGACTTCGGGTCAGGTCATGATCTCACAGTTCCTGAGTTTGAGCCCCACATCAGGCTCTGTGCTGACAGCTCAGAGCCTGGAGCCTGCTTCAGATTCTGTGTCTCCCTTTCTCTCTGCCCCCTCCCCGGCTTATGCTCTGCCTCTCTCTCAAAAAACGATTAAATTTTTAAAAAATTTAGAAAAGACAATATGTGGCTCCCATTTACAGCTCACATTGTATCTCTATCGGACAGCCATGCAAATATAGAGGCTGGGAAAGAAGGGTGGAACTCAGTTTCCCAGCCTCCTTTGCAGGTAGAAGTGATCATGTGACATTGTTCTGGCCAGTGAGGTGCGAGCGGAAGTCCACCCATGGCCCCTCTGCTCCTTCCTCCTTCTTTTTGCCTGTAATGCAGGGGCGCCTGGGTGGCTCAGTCGGTTAAGCCTCCGACTTCGGCTCAGGTCAGATCTCACGTTCATGGGTTCGAGCACCTGCATCAGGCTCTGTGCTGACAGCCAGCTCAGAGCCTGGAGCCTGCTTCCAGTTCTGTGTCTCCTTCTCTCTCTGCCCCTCCCCCTCTCATGCTCTGTCTCTCTCTGTATCAAAAATAAATGAAACATTAAAAAAAAATTGCCTGTAATGCAGAGCTGGGACCCAGCCATCTTGCAGTCGTGAAGTGACAGAAATGAGTCTAGAACTAAGGGCACCCGGGCAGACTGGGGAAAGGGGGTGGGCCCTAATGAGCCGCTGCACCAACCCCGCATCATGTGCCCCCAGACCACGTATCACGTGAGACCAGCCAGCCCTCTCTCTTTCAACCACCTTTACTGTCGTATGTGATCGTTAGCCTCAGCCAAACACTTCTCAGATGGGATCCTGGGACCCCTGGGATTTGAGCACATGTCTGTCTGTCCTTTCAAGCCTGCGCTCTTTCCACCTCTACCCCTCACTGCCTTCCAAGAATGGACGGGCGTTATGAGCGAGGTGGAATCCAGTGAGGCTGTCTTCCCCGCCGATCGTCCCTAAACAGGCAAAGTGATCTGCAACCCAAGGGCGAGCAGACAGAACCTGCAGGGAAATGTGTTCACTTTATGCACCAAGACTTGCTGTCAGAAGGGCTAGTTCAAGGGGAGAAACCCTGGGTCATCAACAATAGGGAATCCAAGAAATTATGTCAAGCCGTCGAATGGAATCTTCGGCAGTCATTAAAATGTTTTAGAAGACCTAGTTTGTGATAGGACTAGGTATTCCGGCTAATTATGAATCATAGAGGTCACAGGATAGTATGAGTCCAATTCTGTAAAATAAGGGGTATGTGTGAATAAACAAAACATCAAGCCGTGGACTCATGCATGACCTTATTATTTTCTTGCAGAGATTTTTTCTACAGTTTCCGGCATTTCAAAGTGAGGATTTGCGCTTAGAAAAAATAAAGCGACACATCAAACAGAGTAAGACTCCAGTGCCAAGGTGAATGGATCATCTCTTTGTCAGGAAACTGATGTGCCTCCTTTTGCAGTCTTACCTGAGGCTTGGAGGAGGGGGCGCGAAGCTGGGGGGCAGCTGAGAGGAGGGGGGGGTGCCCCCGAGGGGGCCTGAGACGGGCAGCCCCTGTGTTGCTATGGCTGCGCATCTGCCTTGCTTCCTCTGGGAACCCGCAGGCCTGAGCCTGCCCTCGGCTCCCACGTTCTGCGTGAGGGCTCCATGTTCGGTAGCTTCTGACGCTCGTGGTCCATTGCTGCTCTTGCTTAAAACACCGCATCCACATAACACGTGATAGAAGGCGATCCCTCCCGCAAATGGGCTGTGGTGGAGCCTGCACAAACCACCTGCGTTTTGTTCCACTTTGATTTAGCCTAACGTGCTGGGAAAAGGGTCCATTCCTGAGACGTTGTGTACTTCATTACGTATAAACCTGGGAGAAAGCGGCGGTCTCTAACAACATGTTTGGTGGTTGATTAAGTGAGCATCCAAACGGGCAATCAATAATTTACTAAAATATTTAAAATACCTCCTGGCTTCCTGTGATGGGAAGAATATGGCTCACGTGCGGTCCGTGGGCTCTTCTGCCAGCAGAACCGGTGGAGGGCTCCCCTCCCTTTCTGGTGTCTCTGCCTCGAGGCTTGGACGCTTCTGCCCGCCTCCTCCACAGGTAGAGGGTGGCCTGCAAACACAGATCTGATCCAGCACAGCCTCGCTTCGAACTGTGCTCCCTACCTCTGTCCCCCACCGCGCCTGGTTCGCCCCAGTGCTCCCCGGGAGCTTGGGCCAGAAAGACGCGGTGATCGCCTTCTCTCAGGCCTTCAAACTCCTCTGTGCAGGTCTCTTCTCCTGCAGTTGAACCTCACTGTGTTCCATGTTCCGTTTGTGTCTGTCTCCCTGGGGAGGCTGTGAGCGAGCGCCATGAGAGCAGAAGCAGGTTCCATTTGGACCCTTATTTAATCTCTTTATTCAGTGAGTGTCGCCGGATAAATAAATGAATGAACCAGAGTGCAGGAATCCCGGTGCGGTGGTTGTGATCTGCATGAACCAGGAGTGGTCCTCTCCTTTCCCTCCTTCCTGAATGACTAGCATGTTTCTCCTAATCTTATGCTCCTGGATCGTTAGTTCTGGAGGTGATCCCACTTCCTTTTCCTCTAGATGCAAGACCTGAGGTTCAGAAGGGTTAACTCATTTGCCCGGAGACACCAGTCCAGGCTGACTTCCTCTCTCCAGCACGCTTTGTCTTTGGAGGCCATTTGCTCATCATCATCGCGTCAAAATCACAGCAGGCAACGTAAGAGGAAAATGGGAGTGGGGCTAAGTTCAGAAGAGCCCACGAGAAGATTCCTGACCATGCTTGCTTTAGATTAATTTTAACAAACCTGATGCTAAGCAGTTTAAAATGATTGATGCCCTGAGCCGTAAGGAGGTGAATGTGGAGGAACACATAATCCACTTCAGATATTTTCGGGGATATTTACTGGGCTAGACTGGGTCTGGTTTGACCGCTGGCTCCCCGGCTGTTCAACAAAATGTCGAGACATCAAATATCTGTATTTGTTGAATGACTGACTCGAATGCCTACCACGTTCCCAGAACTGTACGCTGCCTCAGTGTAATCCTTGGAGCAGCCCCCAAGGTCTTAAGCACCATGCCACACTGATTACGGCAGGTGGTTTAGTTGCGTCGTGGCTTATCCAAGGCAGATTTGGGTTTAAATCTATCTGGTGCCATTCTGCCCAACCGTCCAATGCGGTGCTCTGCATCTAGCAAATCCTTAATAATTATTAATTGATGAGGGTGCTTTCTCAGTCTGAATGCTTAAACCACATGCTCTCTGAATATGATGGGAGTTGCAGCATATTTTAATTAAATACTGACAACTTTAATTCTGATTGCTCATTCTAATACTCTTGAGCTGATAGCACCAAGCTAATGGCTTGTTCATTTTGGAAGATATTAGCAGCGGGGTGCTGCCTTTTACCCAAACATAAGATCACAATAATTAAAATCTGATATTGCTCGAAATGAACTCCTTTTAAACTAATTTATATCCCACAAACACACACAGATGCAAGCATATATGTGCCAACATTCTCAAGAATTTATAGCACCTTGGAGAAACTCTGGCCATTCCCTTCCAAAATGAAAAGTTTTCTGTTGCGTGATGAAAGTCTCCTTACTAGGTTCAGGGGAAATGTGTATTTCCACTGATCAATTTCTGAGTTCCCAGAAGAGGGGAGCCAGAGAGAAATCTTGAAAACTAATGACTGTGGGAGTGGAGTATATTTGTACTTTATTGCACCAATCAGTATCTTAACCACTGAATCAGAGAATAAGACAAAGGAAAATTTTATTGTGTGGGAGTGGGGAGGGAGAGGGTGGGCAGGGGAGGTGGGCTGAGAAGGAGGGAGAGATGATATCTGAGTATACAAAGAAATGAAGTAATTTGGAGGGAGGATCCAAGAAGGCAGACATAATATATTGTGTTAACTCATTGCTTCCACAAACTTAACCCTGAGCCTCTTTTGTGCCCCAGGCATTGGAGATCTGGTGGTTACAAGACAGCCCTGGGCCGGACCTCCATACTGCTTGCCTCAGAGCATGATTCTACCCAGAGGTACATGTTTGGGCTTTAGGGGGGCTATGAACCCCTTAATATTGTATGCAAAATCTCCGGTTTGCAGGTACATACGAGTATGGGCAGAAATAGACTGGTACAGGGGCATCTGGGTGGGTCAGTCAGTTAAGCGTCTGACTTCGACTCAGGTCATGGTTTGTGGGTTTGAGTCCCGTGTCAGGCTCTGTGCTGACAGCTCAGCTTGGAGCCTGCAGCCTGCTTTGGAGGATCTCCCTCTCTCTCTGCCCCTCCCCCACTCACGCTCTGTCTCTCTGTCTCTCTCTGAAAAATAAATGCACATTAAAAAAATTTTAAAAAAGGAAAAAGAGATAGACTGGTACATTTTCCCCCCTGGGAACAGAGTGTATAGCCAGGGTACCTTCAGGGGACCCGATAAGGTGAGGAACCATGATACTGGAGTTCACCTTCTCTAATCTTTCCCTAGAAGAGATGAACAAACTGAAGTCAAAACTGAAACAGACCAACAAACACAGACATTTTCTTTCATTTTTATGAAGTTAAAGAGTATTTGCTATAAAAATCTTTAAAAAACCCAAAACCCAAACCCTATACTTAAAGGAGATAAAAAGGCCACCAAGAAATAGTGCATTATGGGATACAGTTAAGTGACAAGCTCTTAGCAACAGGGCCATGTCACTAAAGATCATTTGACCCAACAGACCCATTGTTCCCCTTTGCTTTTGATTCTGTACAGAGTCCTCAAGTGGGGATAGAGGCATAGGTCAGAGGCCCACGGCAAACTTTCCCAGCATCCTCCTGAGAGCTACAATCTTCTGAGCATTTATTATTTGCCAGGCATTAGTTCAAATGCTTTGCCTTCGAGGTGTTATTAAACCTCACAGCTATTTTATAAAGTCAGGTGTTATTACTAGTTCTATTTTACAGATGAGAAAACTGAGGATCTGGGAGTTCAGGGTTTCACAGCCGGAAGTTTCCCCTCTCTCTTACCCCTTCGCCTTAGGAAAAGCCACCAACGGCAACACTATGAAGGTGGTGTAGATGTCAGGAAATGAAAGCAATTATGTAAACCCAAGACAATGAAACCCCTCCTTCCTCACGGGATTATTCACTTATGTAAATAATGTCTGAACACGCCTGGGGAGCCACACCAGAGCCCAGTTCCTGAGCAGAGTTTATCTTCACTGTTCCCCAGCGGAGGGGTTGGCATTGAGGTGGTGTGGTGGGGTGGGGCGGGGGGAGCGGGCTTGGAGAAGGAAGAGGGGGGCACTATTCGGGAAGCGGGGTGGAGGTGAGCGCCACAGTTTCACGATGCCGGTCAGCCCAGCCGGGCAGAACTGAAGATTCTTCTTACCACCTAGACCGTGTCTATGCTTTCCATGCCCTTTGCCGAGGGCTGTTTAAAACAACTTATTTTCATGTAACTTCAGACTTAACGGTGGCAAGAATAGTACACACAATTCCTCTATGCCCTTCACCCAGATTCCATAACTGCTAACATTTTACCATATTTGCTCTGTTTTTCTCTAAGGAAACATGTTTGTACTATTTTCTTTTTCATAGAGACACAATGACATGGCTTTTTCCCTTCAAGGTATATTCTCCCCAAACATGGCTGTCCTCTCTCATAACCACAGTGCAGAGATCAAAACCATGAAATCATCACCAATAAAATACTATGAACTAATCTACAGACCTTCCTCAGATCTCACCAATTGTCTCCATCATGTCAGCAAAAGAGAATCCCAGATCACATGCTTCTTTATCTTCCATAACAGAAGTTTTGTCGAAAAGCATATGCCAGTGGTTTTGTCGAATGTCTTTGAGTGCGTCTGATGTCCTGATTCTGGTGTTGCATTTTTGGCAGGAATATCCCAGAAGTCGCGCTGCAGTTTTCTCTGGGCACTGGGTCAGGAGGAGGTGTGGGGATGCCAGCGCCGGTCTCTTGTTAGGGTGGCATCCGCCCGGCTACTCCACTGTGAAGTCATTATTATCCTCCTCTTTTGCATTACAGAATAAAAATCAAGAATTAGGGGCGCCTGGGTGGCTTAGTGGGTTGAGTGCCCACTCTGGCTCAGGTCGCCATCTCACAGTCCGTGAGTCTGAGCCCCGTGTTGGGCTCTGTGCTGACAGTTCAGAGCCTGGAGCCTGCTTTGGATCCTGTGTCTCCCTCTCTCTCTGCCCCTTCCCCTCTCTTTCTTTCTCAAAAATAAAATAAACATAAAGAATTAAAAATAAAGTAAATAAAAAGAATTACGGTCAAATATGCACAACATAAAATATACATTTAACCATGTTAAGCGTCCAGTTCTGCAGCATTAAGTGCATTCACACCGCTATGCAGCCATCGCTGCCATCCACGGCACCTTCTTCGTCCTCCTGAACTGCAACTCTCTGCTGATTGAACACTGACTCCTCATTCTCCCCTTCCTCCGGACCCCGGCACCCATCAGTCTACTCCCCATCTCTGTGAATTTGCCTATTCGAGGTATTGCATCAGTGGAGTCACACAATACTCGTCTTTTTCTGACTGCTTATCTCACTTAGCCTGACGTCTTCGAGGTTCACCAGGTGTCAGTCAGAATGTCCCTTCTTTCAAAGGCTGAATAGATATTCCCTTGTATGCAGATATCACATGCTGTTCATGATCTTATTCCAAGATGTCCACTTGGGTTGCTTCAGCCTTTTGGCGATTGTGAATAATGCTCCTATGAACTTGAGTGCACAAATGTCTGTTCCAGTCCCCACTTTGCCTTCTTTTGAGTATATAACCAGAAATTTGACTATAAAACCAGTGAAATTGCTGGATCATTATTTTCCCCTTAATTAATAGGCGTCTGGTGGGATGATACTTGGAGGCGAAGCAAATATCCAGTTTTAGCATTCCTTGATTCCTGCCTGAATCAATTATTATTCTAATGGTTGCTAAATGATACTTTCCCCCATCCTTTCTTCTATTTCTGTCGGTTGGCATTCTACCGTAGAGAAGAAATTTCCCTTCCCCTTCATTTATTTAAGAATATTGGGGCGCCTGGGTGGCTCAGTCAGTTAAGCTTCCGACTTTGGCTCAGGTCATGATCTCACCGCTCGTGGGTTTGAGCCCCGCATCAAGCTCTGTGCTGACAGCTGAGAGCCTGGAGCCTGCTTTGCTTCCTATTCTGTGTCTCCCTCTCTCACTGCCCCTCCCCCCAATAAATGAACAAATGTTTAAAAAATAAAACAAAAAAAAATACGGATTCGTTTAACCCAGTGGGTCATAATCCTTTACTCTGTGGACCCGTCAGGGCTCTGAGCAATTCTTTTCCCTGTGATTCCTAAGGGAGCAAGACTGGGTAAACGCGGGAACTTTCTGTATTTCCTTGTCACCATTAAGAAGGGCGAGAGTGCAGTCTGACTTCCACACATCTAGGCGATCACTTTCCTGCCCACTCGTTCGTTCACCTGAGTGGAAACGCCCTTTGGGACAACGTAGGCCCGCACTGACCACCTGGGCGGCCCCACCCCGCGAGAACTACATTTCCCAGAGGCCTTCGAGGGCCTGCGTCATCAGTGAGCGCGGCCTTTCGCTCACGAAGCCGGCTTTGGCGAGCCCGCTGTGGCGGCGGCAACATGGCGGACGTGCTAAGTGTCGGAGTGAACCTGGAGGCCTTTGCTCAGGCCATCAGTGCCATCCAGGCGTTGCGTTCCAGCGTGAGCAGGGTGTTCGACTGCCTGAAGGATGGCATGCGGAACAAGGAGACGCTGGAGGGCCGGGAGAAGGCCTTCATTGCGCACTTCCAGGACAACTTGCATTCGGTCAACCGGGACCTCAAGTAGGTACCGGCTGGAGGGGCCAGCGTCGGGGACCCGCCCGGCGCCCACCCTGTCCCGACCGCGCGCGAGTCTTCCTAGCCAGGGGCTGCTCTCAGTCTCTTGCTCCCTTGCTGTCTTTCCCTCCTCTCCAAGCCCCTGTCTGTTCCCCAGGGACACCCCGTCCCCCACCCCCGCTTTCTCGTCTCCCTTCTCCTGGCCGCCTCCCGCCGCCCTGGACCTCCCGTGTGGTCGTTCGGTTCCTGACGAGGAGACGCGCTCTTCCCACGAACTTCCACTGCTCATCTCCGCCTCGCAGGTTTCTCACCTGTAGGCCCTCAGTGCCCCACCGTGTCTGATCAAGTACTGCCACACAGGACCAGCCCGGCGCTGCCCCGAACCCAAGTGCACTCGATCTGATTAGCACCCAGTACCTCGCCCCTGAACCTGGAATCCATCAGTTCCACACTAGTCCACCTCCAGATACGATGAAACAGGCCTTGATCTGTATCTTTCCCTCTCCCCTACCCGCCCACCCCCAAACCACCTGATCGGGACTTCACGCCCACTCTGCTCCTGGTCAGTTTCTTCCTCTGGAGAGAGACCCAATCTCGGCCCAAACCAGCTTAATCACATATGTTTAAGGGGTTCCCCCAGTAGTAATTAAAGGGCTAAGGATGGTACATTTCTTTCTGTTCCTTACAAGTCACTCTCTTCTACTCTCTACGTGTTGTTTAAGGATTGGGTGGAAGGGTGATTGTAAGCAGCCCAGCACATAGTCAGAACTCTTTAATTGGTTAGGTCCTGAACTTCTCTTCCGTAAGAAGGTGACCCTTCTCAAGGAGGTTAGACCCACAGGACCTCTGCCTTTTGCCTCTCAGAACTGACCTTGGCAGGGAGAGGCATTGGGTGAGAGAGTCACCCTACAATTTCTGGAATTGTGGACTCCCGCCGCCCCCCCCCCATTTGGTCTCCTTAGTAACCAGATGGAAGGAGGAGGTAGAATGGAGGAGGAGGTGGTGACCGAATGATGGGTGCCTCTCTTGATTTTTTTTCCCCTAAGTCTTTGCCATTCTTTTTTTGGTGGGAAGCCAGGAAGTGGCTCCTCAACTCCCACATCCCCTTGCTGTTCTGCGGCGCAGCGCCTGTTAATACTTCCCTGCTTGGGGGGGATGTGTGCTCTGGCTGTTCTCTCCTCTCTGTTTCCTCCCTCATTTGCTTTTTTTGGTAAAACGTTCAGGATCTTCTAACCCTTCACCTTTCTAGAAGGTTCGAGAATATTTACGCTCTGTCACCTTTTTAAATCCTTATACCCTAGTGCCAAGAAGGTGGCTGAACATTGCAAAATGAGTGTGGCATCAGAAGCCGTTCCTAGAGAGTCTTCTGTTGACAGTGTGAGACTGGCCCCACAGAACGTGCTCCTGGGATGTGCTTTAGCTGTTGGCTCACTTTCCCAGGCTTCTCTGGAGCTCTGCTAGACTGAAGTGTGTGTTTGACACAGCCCCTCGGTGGTGGTTTCCCGTTCCGTTTGTTTATTTTATCTCTTCTTTGTTTTGTTAAGTTGCACCGTCTGGGAAGTACCAGGTCCTAGTCTCTTCCTGTGTGAACGATAAATAATTATCATTTTTTCAGGTTCTTGCCGTACTGCCAGATGTAATGATCTGTATGTGGGTGTGAAAACTCCTCGAGAGAAAGTATTTCCCCACATTTTAAAATTCCAGAAAGTCGCCTACCCCCCCCCCCCCACCGTCCCCACCCTGAGAATAATCCGAGTTGTTAAATCCCGATTTTAGGAGTTTTCTTGTTTCCAGTGCTCTTAACTTTCCCCTCCTTGAGAATGGCACCGGAGAGCTCGATTTTAACATGGATGATTTCCCAGGTAGGCGTTTCCTTGATGGTCCCTGATCTTAACTTTTCCAAGCATTTCTTCTTCCCAGACTTCTGATGGGCAGTTTGAAGAACAGCCTTTGGCCAGTGTGGTTGGCTAAAAACTGGAGCCTCAGTAGACTCGGGTTTATCTACTTTATCTCTGTGTTTTTCAGCGAGCTGGAACGTCTGAGCAATTTGGTGGGCAAGCCGTCGGAGAACCATCCTCTCCACAACAGCGGGCTGCTGAGCCTGGACCCCGTGCAGGACAAAACCCCTCTCTACAGCCAGCTCCTTCAAGCTTATAAATGGTCCAACAAGGTAGGCAAGACACGTCAGAGACGGAGCTCATAGCGAGACGGCCGGGTTTTCCTACATTTCATAAATGCAGACGGTGAGGCTAAGTTTTTCTTTTCTGTTTTGTTTTGGATTCAGCACGGGGTTACAGCCTTGGAATTTCTCTATGAGCTATTTCGTAGTCCTCTGAGTCTCTGAGGATTAAACATGGTGCTTAGGTAATTACTTTTTTTTAAGAAGATCTGAGTCAGGTGTGTTTAACCCGGAGACCCGGTGTAGGAGGCAGCTTTTGCGAACTCCTTGAAATCATATGCAAAGTGTTGGGATATGTGCGTGTTCCCCCCCGGGGAAGACTTCCTGGCTTGCATCAGGTGTGGACCCGTCCATGGCCCCCAGAAGGTTAAGGACCGGTGGTCTGAATGTTCCCCTACGGTCACCGGAAGAACACCCCGGAAGAGTGCTGTTTGTCAGACTATTCGCTCTACTCTCTAATTACTGTAGGCTGCGCCTGCGGGGCATTGTTCTTTTTTTTAATTCAACGTTTTTTACTGTTTATTAATTTTTAAATGTTTATTTTTGAGAGAGAGAGAGCACGAGTGCGCGAGCTTGCGTGAGCGGGGGAGGGGCAGAGAGAGAGAGGGAGACACAGAATCCGAAGCAGGCTCCAGGCTCTGAGCGGTCAGCACAGAGCCCGACGCGGGGCTTGACCCACAAACTGTGAGGTCGTGACCCGAGCCGAAGTCGGAGGTCAACAGGCTGAGCCCCCCCAGGTGCCTCCTGAGGGAGATTGTTCTAAACAGGCTCCATGGGACTTGGTCTGCGTGACCTCCGTCAGCAGGCAGGCCTGGGGCCTAGACCCTGGAAGCCAAACTCTAGTCTAAAAATAACGGAACAAATTAGGCTCACAAGCCTGGAAACAGCGTGTTTACTGACAAGTTCCTTTTGTTTGGGTGCTTCAGGTTGTTGTGTATTTTTTTTTTCTCTTGCTGATAAAGAACTAGAATATGCGTCTGGGATGATTTTGGAAGCTTTTTTCATTAGACTGCGCTACCGTTCCAGAGAGGGTTCTGTTACTGGTTGTGAGATGCTCTGCCCCCTGCAGTTATCCATCGTCTGTTCCCTCTTTTCTGTGGTCCCCTCCCCCCCAGTCCGGGATGACAGGTGAGCACTGATGTTTTTTCCGGTGGGCAGAAGTTTTCCTCTGATTTTCTCAGTGGTACTTAGTATACTTTGGTTTGAGGTAGAGCCCTAGCAGCGAAGTCTGAGATTCAGGGAGGAGTGATTTGTCACGGAGCGGGGCACTAAAGAAAGAACTTGGACCTCTGACACCAGCCCTTAGCCCGCAGGGCTTGTCTCCTAAACTCCGGGCTGCCGTGGACAGAAACCCAGTTTGGTCTTGAGGATCAGGGCGCCTGGTGGAATGGGGAGCTGCCCCTCCCCGTGCTCTCTAGGCCTGCTTCACTGTGTTGGCTGGTGCCTGTGCGGGTGGAAAAGACGGCCCGGCCGTTGCACATTTGCCTGGTTCTTGTGGCAGGTGATCCGGTGTCACGCCAGACCCCGCAGAGGGATGCGAGCCCTGCTTCGCAGGTGGCTCCTATCTAACGAAACAGGCCCTGGATCCAGGGGTGGGACCCTCTGATTGGCTGTTACGGATCACTTGAAGCCCAGGAAGTGGGGCGCCTTGCAGCTGGAGAGGCGGTTCCCAAAAGGAGGGAGCGCAGGGCAGACAATTACTTCATTGCCGTAGCCAGACGTGAGACGGTCCCTGCCCTACCAGACACGCAGACAGCACTGCCCTTCTGTTCTCGCGTCCTTGCTTTCCCAGGGACACTGTAGGTCATCCTTACAAGAGTTGACCTGGGGGCTGGGGGGGGTCTGATCAGTTGGTACCTGTGTGACTTATTTCTGGTTCGACTCCTGGTAGAAGGGCTTGCTTTTTGGTGTTTGGACACGGAAGCTGTGTTGGTGTATCACGTGGGCAGTGTTTTTGGAAGAGGCTAGAGCCGTGGAGACTTCTGAGTGACGGGAGGGCTTGGGCTGATCGCAGAACCACTGGTGACCAGCACTCCGGGGGGAGTGACTGGTTTCCAGTGGAAGCGATGGCACTTGACTTTTGAATGAAGGTAGTTTAATTGTTCGCTGAATTTAATAGTATCTTAAAATATAAGCGTCCCTGCCCTTGACCCTTCCCCTTGCTCCAAGGCGGAGAAGAGGTGTATTAAGGAAAATAAATATTAGGTATTTACGGAACTTCTCCTGAGGATGCTGTGGATGAAAATAGGTTGTAAAGAGGGGTGTCAGCCCTGTTCTGGGCTGGTGAGCCTTTGTCGGGTTCTTTCATCGGCCGTCTCCTCGGCTCCCTAGTGCCCCAGCACCATTGGTTAGTAGAAACAAAGAGTATGAGTAACAGATGTTTAGTTTTACCCTTATTTTATAGCTGAGCAAACCGAAGTGCACCGAGCTGCCCGGCTCGCGGCCTCACAGCCGGACCAGAATTTGCGTTTCGTGACTTCTTTCCTCCAGGCTCAATGCTTCAATCCATTTTGGTGTAAGGTTGTTGACCATGGAAAACATTTTTCCCCTTCGACATTCATTCTAGAAGCAATTCATACGTTATCTTTTATTCATGGATCCGTGCGCGTTTCACTAATTTATAATGGTTTATTGAAAGATGGGGATGACAGATACATGGTACGGGGATCCCCAAACTTGCTCTTGTCCTGGGCGGACATCACCGATCACCCTCTGCACGCCTCCCTGCTGAGGTGACGCAGGGGCTCGCGGCTCTGTGCTGGGGCTCGGCGGCCCCGCCAGTCCTCCAGGGTGGGTGGGCTGCAGGCAAAACAGGGTTTTTACTTCCATTATGATAGATTATGTCCTGTTGGACCATGACTTTATACCTTACCTTACTCTAGAAAGGATTTAGGGTAGGTTACGAGAATACACGAAGCCTTGAAAGGCAAGAGAGAAACAAGGGGAAGGATGTCTTACGTACGGTTCTTCAATAAACTCAAGAAGTAGCCCCAAGAAATAAGCCAGTAATCTAAATTCCAGCCGGGGATATGGAAGCAGCAAGCAATTATATGTGTTTATTTTGCTTCTCCTCCAAATGAAAAAGCGTTTTAATTGTTAAAGCCGTCCTCACTCATCATTTTACCCTCAAAGAGGTTAAGTGCATCAATATGTTAAGTGGAGTTTGGGGTAACTTGCCAGGGTCAGCTTTAGCGCCGCTGGCTGAGAAGGGAAGGGTGTGTGGCACGGGCCTGATGCCACTGTGACGCGGCGAGCTTTCTGTTTTATGCGCTGTTGGCCATCGAAAAGTCTCGTTCGTGCTTAATGACTAATTATTTTCTTTGGGGGATTTTGTACTTTTTGTAAAGTCAGTTGGAATATTAATTACATGGTAGTTGGGATAATTGTTAGGATAACACATTTAAAAATTAATCTAATCTAACGAAATGATGGCAAATTGCTGTGAGCAGCACTTTCTCCGTGCTGAACTGGGGAAAGACTTCAGCTTTTAACTATCGTGCACCTATTGATAATTGTCCTGTAGAGGGGTGACAGGCTCTCTTGGCGAGGGCACAGAATAATTGGCATCCGCGCTGTCCTTGCTGGAAGATGGTCCATGGGGACGCTGCGTGGCTGATTATGTTCAGATGTGCTGAACTTCTTCCGGACGTCCCTCCCCGAAGGTCTCCGGCGTCCTGTCACCGGGCTCTTCTTTCTGACTTTGACTTTTGTCATTTGTGGCAGAGGCTGCTTGTGCGGTTGCCCGAAAGGCTGGCTAAGGTCGCAGCCTTTCCCAGGTGACATGGGAGGCGGAGGACACCCTGAAGGGTCACTTTCTTTGGGGGGGGTGGGGGGGAGAGGAGGGGTGGGAAAGGGGCCCGAGGAAGGTGCTGCCGCCACGCTTTGTTTCCACCTGCTTCATTTCTCATTTTTATTAGAGAAACAGCTGCTTTCTGTTCCGAGAACACTGAGCTGGCAGGGCTGCAGGCTTTCCCTCCGTCCTGCCTCCCTGGCCTCTCCTTCCAGCGTGGAAGTACCCGGCTTCCAGTCGCCGGGGCGGCTGGCTCCCTCCGGTCCGTCCTTGAAGGTGCCCTTCACAGGTCTGCCTCTTGGGGCCAGCGGGGTGGGCTTGTTTTAGATCGAGCCTCTTCTTTAGGGGATCTGGCCTCTTTCACGTCCCGGAGGAGAGGGGCTGCCTCTGTCCCCTTCCCTGCCGGGCGTCCCAGCACCTAGCGAGGCGCCTGGCACACAGCGAGCATTTGGTTAAACTTCACTGAATGAATGAAAGAGAAAATAAAAGCCTTTTCTGTTGAATTTTTAATTTACAACCCCTTTTGCGGTTTGCTTGCTAGTGTGTTTTGATGGAGTGCGATAGGACGTTTCCATTTTTGGCCGTCATGGAGCAGTCCGGTCGCTACTTGGAGACGAGAGACCATTCTGAGATCCTGTGACGGAGGCCAGGGCCGGCTTCCAGAAGGGTCGTGTGGAAGGACAGCGTGAGAGCAGTTGGGGAACTGACGGCAGGCTCCTTGAGGGCTGAGGTTAGCAGTTTTATCTGCGACACTTGTGGCCCGTGTGTCTTTTCTGAGAGAGCCGGGCCGAGAGCCGGGGCTTCGGAGGGTCTGGGGCCCGATCGCGGTCTTCTGGAGTCGGCGGAGTCAGACGCATCTGAGCTCCAGCACCGACGTCAGGGGCCATGTGGGGGCCGCCGTCTTGGTGGTGGTGTGCGACCTGGGAGGAGGAGGGTCCGTTCCATCGGCCTCTCGGGGGTCGTCTGTCTCTGGGGGTTGTCGGTCCCCGATTTCTGGTCCTGGCATCTGCCTTAGCACCAGGCCCGCCGGAGAAAAGAATCAGTTTATCTCTGACACGTGCTTGGCGACCACAGATTCATTAAGCACATAACGAGGAAAGAAAATCAGTTAAATGCCACCCAGGCCTTGACTCCTCATCACGACTTAGGACCGGGACGTCCGGGACTGGCCGTGTCGCTGGCACAGGTGGCGTCCTCCGGGTGTTCTTTCACCAGCTTGTGACCTGCACCGCCGCTGCTCGCTCGGCGCTTTGGCTCCAGGAGTTGCTGTCCTGCTCAGCCTCCAGCCCTCCACCCTCCTCCTCCCTCCCACCCCCAGGCCTTGATGCCCTGGGAGCCAGTGTGAAAAGAACAAAGAGTAACCCAAGCAGAAAAAGGACAACCAAACAAAATAGACACTGTTGGAATCAGACGCAGAGGAGAAGATAGCCGGAGACATCGGGCCTTCCTGCTAAGTCCTGGAGTCGGGCTGCCGGTGTTCTGATCCACCTCTGCGCTCACGCTGTGCCTTGACCGAGTGAGGGGGAAACTCTTAAAAGCATCGGTGTTCTCCTCTGTACAATGGGGATCATGCTAGTGTTTGCTCACGGTGTTGTAGTAAAGATGAAATGAAATCGTGCCCATCGAGTGCCTTAGGACACTCCCATACAGCCGGCGTTACGGAGATGGTAGTTACGATCCCCAGGCGGGGTAGCGGTGTACGTGTGTATTTGTTTATGGAGTGACGGTGCTGCTCAGCAGTCAAGAGCGTGGGCTCCGGAGCTGGGCCGCCGTGGTTCATGTCCTAGTTCTGCTCTCTGACAGCTGTGGGGCCCACCTCTCCAGGCCTCAGTTTTCTATTCAGTAAAATGGGGATGATAATCATACCCGCCACAGAAAGCTATTCCGAGGCTGAACACGGTAATACTGGTGAAGTACTGGCCTGGCACTGAGTTAATTCTCTCGGGGCCTGAGCTGCTTTTATCTTCACAGACACGAGGGACAGACTCCCGTGCCACCCTGGGCTCTCTTTCAGTGGTTTCTGCTCGATCGCACAGCTCCCCAAACTTGGTTTTGGTATAGGTTTCTGCAGTTCTGCCAATGAGAGATTCTCTTAGGTCGTCAGCACCTTTTTGCTCTGGGGAAGCCTGAGCGCAGATATCAGTAAGGCGTCCTAGTGGGAGATCTTTCCTTCTAGAGCCTGGAGGTTGGGCGAGGGGATTGGGAGTTTGGTGAGCAGGGTTGCTGACCTCTCGGCATGGAGCCCTGGGTTTGGACAGGGTAGGATGGCATGTGGGAGGTGGGGGGCAGTCAAGGCAGGATGAGGGTCCCGGGAAGATGCCTCAGGGAGGAAGGAGGGGAGTGCAGGGAAGGGGTGGAGAAGGGCTGTGTTTTGCTCAGGGCAGCCCGCTCATCCGGAGTGAGGAGGAACCCTCTTGCTGGGACACTCACGAAGGCCTCTGACCTGGCCGGAGTGCCCTGGTGGGATTTCTTTTTTTTCTTAAAAGTTTATTTATTTATTTTGAGAGAGAGAGAGGGAAAGAGAGAAAGAATATGAATCTTAAGCAGGCTCCGTGCTGTCAGTGCAGAGTCTGATGGGGGACTCGAACTCATGAGCCATGAGATCCTGACCTAAGCCAAAGTCAAGAGTTGTCGGATGCTTAACCGACTGAGCCACCCAGGTGCCTCTAGTTTGGGATTTCTTGCGCTGTTTCTTTGGGAAAATGCTTGCACAAAAGGCCAGTATAAAAATAAACGTTTGGATTCTGTCCACTTTGTAAACTGGGTGTCTGTGACCAGCAGAGCTCTGGGGTCAGGCTCTTTCGGGTTTGACTCCCCAGCCCTCTGTGTCAGCTTTCTGATTTGGGGCAAATGACGCAAGCTGTCTCTGTCTTGGCCTCCGCATCAGACAGGTGAGCAAGGCCTCCACGTCGGGCTGTGGGAGGACTCTGGGCTCACGTCTGCGCCCCCGGCGCCCAGAGCCGGGCGTGTGGTGGGCCTGCACCAGCGGGAGCTCGTCCCGGCCCGGCCAAGTTTCTGGTGGAGCGTTCAGAAGGCCGCGAGCGTGTTGTGACAGCACGGGACGGAGCTTTTGAGGGGCCTGTATTGAGTTCCGGCTGTCGCCCGGCTAGCCGCGTGCCCCGCCGGGTGACCGTGTCCCAGCGGCCATGCCCCTCTGGGTTCCGGCTTCCTCACTGCTCCAGTGAAGACTCGGGTTGGACCATCTCTCAGGTCCCTTTCGGCTTCAGCTTGGGAAGAAGCATCACGGGGTCACGGGTGCATTTCCGCGGTCATGGAAGCAAAAGCGGGGCGGGGGGCGCTGGAAACGGGCAGCTCTTGTCCGGTTCCGTTTCTGAAGCACGGCACTCATGTGTGCACCTCAGAGTCCGCCAGAGCGGAGCGCAGCCTGGAGGCGCCAGTGGGAAATCACCTGCCAGAGGTTCTCTGGGCAGCAGTGGCCTCGGGGAGCACACCGAGTGCAGTGCTACTGAAACTCCAGAGGTGCCCCCATAATTCTAAATGGTTTCTATCCCAAGGCTTTGGCCTAATTCCGCATCTTTATGTTCGACGGACTAGTTGTGGTTTCTGAAAATTGCCACTTTATTGTTACCTGGAATCAGATTTGTGCCTCTTTCGTTTTTTTTTTTTCCCCCTCTAAAGGAACAGGAGCTCTGTAGAAGCTGCCCTGGGCGGCCGCAGAGGCTGCCGGATGTGTGTCACGCCGGCCCCCAGGAGTCAGTCTGTGGGGGCCTCCCATTAGCCCTTTCTGGGCTGGTTAGGTTCGTGTGGTTTGTCCAAAGCCTCCTGTAGATCATAACCAGAGCCTGAAAAGGGCACTTTCTCTTCTCTTCCAGGAACAGTTAGTAGAAAGGAAATTGTCCCGTATCGTTTTTCCTCACGGTGAGTTGCGTGTCGATGATGGGGAAGGAAGCGGGTCATTACAAGTGCGGAGAGAATCTGATGTCGCGCCTCCCCATTTTCTCGTCTGCACGTCTCGGTGGCGGTGTGAGCTGGGGAGGAGCCGCAGATGATGCGTGTGTTTCTCCCCTTGTACGAGCCACCTCTGGCCGCCTCGCCTCTCCTGCGGCTTCGGTCGCCAGCCACACAGTGGTGCCAACTCGCTCCGTTGCCAGCCTGGGTCTCTCTCCTGAGATCCAGGCCCATGTGTCACAGCGCCTGCCGGACACCCGCATGCGGAGGCTCAGAGGCCCGAGAGACTGGAGTCCGGAACTAAAATCCTACTCGCCGCTCCCTGCCCCTGGCCCCCGCCCCCTGCTGTTCCTCGCGTTGAGCACCAGCCAGGTGCCCGGCCCCTTGCACCTGCTGACCAGGATCGATGGACTCCACCTCTTGAAAACCCCTTACTCTTCCTTCCCATCCTGACCATTACTGGCTGAGCCGCGGCCTCCGGGACTGCCCGGGATGACGCAGCAGCCTCCCCAGGACTTCCTGCCCATTCCCACCCCTTCGGATCTGTTCTCCCCCCGCCCCCCGGGGTCAATAACATGCACATCTGATTGGTCCTTCCTCCGCGGTTTTTTCCAACTCTCAGGATGAATGCCAGCTCCCCGGCTGGCGTAGGAGGCATTCTGGTCGCTGTGCTCAGGGGCCTGCGTCCAGGGGCAGACAGCCCTGCGGCCAGATTGCTTAGCCTCCGTGTTGTCCTTTGTAGGCGGCACGCACAGTCCCCTGGGAGGGGGGACTTTCTTTCTCCCCAGAAGGAAGGGAGGGCGGCCATGAGGGGTACATGAGCACTGCTTCTGTGTGTGTAGCCCAGCGCCCGGCGTGCCACCCGTTTGCCATCGACAGTGCGGGTACAGGACTTCGTGATCTGGCCTCCGTCCTCCCTCCCTCCCTTCTGGGGAAAAAAAGAACCCCAAACTTTTTATTATGGGAACTGTCAAATATACACACAAGTAAGGACGCTCTTTTTCAGTGGGGTGTGGGGACTGGGGTACTTTAAAGCCGCTGCCAGCCATGTCATTTCATCATGCAAAGTTAAGGTTCAGCTTCCTTTCCTCCCACTCTGTCTGCTCTTATTTTTGCTAGTTCTTGTCTCCACAAGAACCGCAGAGCTGCGTGGGGCCATGATCTTTCCACCTCAGGGCCTTTGCACATGGGCTTCTTCCTTCTCCATTTTTCCCTTTGGAAAACTCGTCCTCATTTTGGTCTCAGCCGAGCGCTGCCGGTGTCAGCCGAGCTGTTACCTCCTCTAGGAAGTCTTCTGAGATGCATCCAAATTAGGCCCTGGTGTTTACACCGTGACTGCTTTTCTCCCACTCCACCTCTTTGTGACCCCCACAAGATTAAGCCTTGTCCTATACTAGGATTTCGACTTTGAGCCTCAGTCTGCTGGGCTGTAATCTCATAGCGTTGATCTGAGTGTCTGATTAGGAAATGTGTATATTGTTTCTAGTTCAGTGTAGGATATATCGTGGCATTTAATAACTAGTAATTATTGCCAGTAGCTATTTCTAAATGTGTCATAAAACGGTATATGAATGGGTACATTGAAGCCTCCAAGTCTCTTTCTCTTTTCCTTTTCAGATTATTTATGTATGTGTTTTCCCTTCTGAATTTGCTTCTGTTGTTTCCCCTTGGCTTTTTCAGATTCCTATTGTAGGAGAGGGTCGAAAGTGAGTGACAGGGCCTTTCTGCTGAGTCCTCTGGCCGCCGGACCCCATCTGGGAGATCCCTGGGCTGGGGCCGGGGGTGCCTGATGGGCGGGGGGTGGGGGATGCTGCATGACTGCCTGGCCTCTGGCTCTGGAGCTGCTGCCCACACTCCCCTTTATTCGGGGTGCTTCTGCTGCAGTCTCGTGTTTGTTTTGGGAGGCTCCAGCCTGCAGCTGCCTGGGCTTGGTAGGGCTGGTTTCGGGGCCTGTCCCTGGGCCAGAGCCTTGGCTCCGCCTTCTGCTTTTCCCTGCTGACTTGACAAAGTGAACAGAACTTGCTGATCTCCTCACTTGCCCTGGGGACCGTTTACTCATCTGGTCAGTTCTGGCAAGTCCTGGGAAGTCGATAACTTTGGTCCCCCCTCCCCTTATTGTACTGGCAAACATCACAGCCCTCTGAATTGGAGGCCCTTGCTGAAATCTCTGGCTTCGTTCCACTCCCCCGTCCCACCACGGGGGCCCCGGTGCGGTCGAGGGTACCTGCTGCTGGCCGTCCCTGTTCTGGGGCACCTGGTAGCTTCTTGAGTGCGGTTCGTACCACTTCCTCTTTCAGCCTGGTTACAGCGATGCTTCAGAGAAGCCTCTGGAATAATCAGGCGGAGCTGATCTTGTCTGTTTTTGCCCCATAGCATCTCAGCAGCTGCACTGGTCACATCATGCCCTGGCCCCTTGCTGTCCAGGTCAGGCCCCTTGTATCCGAGGTTGTGACTGTGGCATCATCTTTGAGCACCTGGCATCCAGCACTCAGGCCCTCGGTAGTTGCTGTGCCCCCTCCCCCACCCCACCCTGCCCTGTTCCCAAACGGACTCTGGGGACCGTGCCTCTTCCCACCCAGTGGTGGATCCCAGAGGAACCTCAGCGATCTGGGAGGTCTTGCCCCTCCAAGGCTGTACTGCCAGCCCTCTAATGAGGCCGCAGTATCTGGCAGCTGGAGAATGAATGTCAGCTGCATGCCCAGACCCCCAGAGGGGCTCCCTCTGCTGTGAAGGCCCACTGCAACACTGCCTTTTAGTGGTGCTTTTGCAGCCGCTGACCCTCCGTCAGTGAGGCAGGAGCAGTGCTCAGTCCACGTGACCTGGGAACGGCACCACTGGGGGCAGGTGTGATTCAAAGACACCTACAGCCCGTGTGTAGAGGAAGGCCATGCAGGACCCAGGCTGGGCGCGACGTGAACCAGGAATTGCCTTGACTTCACGTGTGAGGCGGCCCAGCCCCCGAGGTGCTGAGAGGCAGGCACCTTCGTCTGCTCGAAGCTTCGGACGTGGTCAACGGTGCCTTTGCCGGGCAAGGCCGGAAGGGTCGTGTCCTCCTTGGAGCCCCTTGCTGCCCTCGCTGGCACGGTGGCTGTGTGAGGACGGCTGTGACAGGGTAGTGCCGGTCCCCACTTTTCCTCCTTTTTAACAGGACGTGTCCTCCACGGGGTTCATAGGACGCCCGCTGCTCCTATCTTCCCCCTGTTAGTGTGTGTCTGCCTGTTTCAGGTTGGAAAGTTACGTTGTACCGTAGTCATTTGCAGTCAGAATAACCGTGGTTTCTCTATTGTTTTTATTTTTGAGAGAGAGGGAGAGCGCGAGTGGGAGGGGGAGAGAGAGGGAGACAGAGGATCCGAAGCGGCTCTGTGCCAACAGCAGAGAGCCTGATGCGGGACTCGAACTCATGAACCGTGAGATCATGACCTGAGCTGAAGTCGGACGCTTAACCGACTGAGCCGCCCGGGCGCCCTGAGGCTGCTCTGATTATTGATCCCCCGTCAGCAGTTCCCGCCACTAAGCATTCCAGGCTTGGCTCTTTCCTGGCGACTCCGGGCACAGTAGGTGTTGAAGGGGGGAGCCTGCGGATTTGGGGTATGCGTGTGCATTCACACGGGAAAAACTAGTTACTCTTGTCATACGACCGTTTCTAGACTATGCTTCGGGTCGTGTGCTTTCTGCTAAGAAGTATCAAATTCGCTGCCTACTTAATGAGCACCTCCTCCGTTCTAGGCACTGTTCTAGACGCCACAAAGGAAACTGGTACATTCCCGGCTCCCTGGAACTTAGCCTGTATCCAGATTCCTCATGTGATCCGAGGAGTTCGGTGCCCAAAGCCTCTGGGTTTATAACAGTAGGAATAACGTTGGTCCTTCTTCCCTCTTAATTATGGCCTTCATGTTGTCTCAGTTCGCCAGGCTTTGCCGTCAGAAAGTGGCACAAGCCTTGGGTGCTGGGTGACTTCGTTGGCACATGCAGCTGATATAGAACAGTGTCTGAACGTAGAGGAAACTGTGTCTTGGAGTCTTGATGTCTTAAATATCATCCTGTTCCTATAGCCTGGTGCGTTTTAATTCTGGCGTATGCTGAATGCAGATGCAAATTTGTTGCTTGTAATACACAGTTTTCTGGCTTATTGGCCGTTGGCATGTCGCCTGCTTGCCCTTATCCTGCTCCAGCCTAAGGCTGTGCTTGCTTTAAGGGGTCCTCATTGATCGCAGGAGGACACTGAATATGTATCTTTTTATTTGTGTCCCGAGAAGAACAATCACTCATCAGCTACAGGGTGCTGACTTCCTTGCTGCTCTTGACCTGACCCAGCGGGTTTGATTCTGCAGTCAGAGCTCTCTCCGTGTGTTCGCTGCGATGTGCGTTAGGGATTCTTACTCCCTGTATTCGCAGCTGGGGCCGTTTAAGTTTCATTTAAATAACCTGATGCTCTGAGGGACGATTTTGCCCCTGGGGGACGCTGGCCTTATGCCAATGGCTTTAGCACCTCTCCCAGGGTCAGCCTGGGCCCGCCCGGTGCCCTGTGCTGTCTCCATTGCCTGTTTGCCCAATCCTTTCTTCCTCTCACCATTTAAAGTCACGCTTTATACTTCAGGATGCTTCCTGGAGCTGAGTGCACGGATTCAAACTCCTGCATCATCCATGGTGTCTGTGATAAGAATTGGGATCACCGGAGTTTCGAGATAGACCAAATTCTCGGCTTCTTCCTAGTGAGCAGAAAACGATCCGGTGACCGTTGAAGAGTTTTGTTCAGGGCATCGGTGCGAGTGCGCCTTCCCATGGGAATCCCTGCGGGGGTCTCGGGGTGGTGTCGCCCCTCTCCGTGTCTCCCCCCCTTACCTGTAGAGTGAGTCTGAGGACTTCTTTCCCTGGGTGCTGACTGACTCAGCGTGCGGCTGGCGCGTAGTGGGCACTCAGTGCATGTTAGTTTTCCTTTTTTTTTTTTTTTTTTGAGTTTTATTCATTGATTTTGAGAGAGACCATGAGCAGGGGAGGGGCAGAGAGAGAGAGACTATCCCAAGCAGACTCCATGCTGTCAGCGTGGAGCCCGATGTGGGGCTCCAGCCCATCATCTGGAAGAATTCGACCTCAGCCGAAATCCAGAGTTGGACACTTAGCTGACTGAGCCACCCAGGTGCCCCGTCGGCTTCCCTTTTGTCACCGCAGCTCCTGTCCGCCGCACCTCCGCCCGTAGACACGTGACTTGGGCCAGCAGAGACATGCCCGCTTGGCTAGATTACCCCCAAGTTTGGCATGGCTGGCGAGGATGCCAGCTCCGAAGGCCTTTCCGGTGTTAGTCCGTGGACCACTACAGAGGGCTGTGGGGGCCGGTGCTCCTGTAACCCTCGTTTTCCCCATCCAAAATGGAGCAGTCGCGTTAATTTAATTATGTGGATGAGGGCAGACGCTGAGATTCGAGAGCGGCTTCGCGGTAGCCCGGACGGCGTAACCCCCTTCCGATCCCGCCGGCCCTTGCTTGCGGGGCCGGGCCGCGATGCTGTGCTTGGGGCTCTGCCTGCACCCGGGACGCGGTGGTTTGCCAGCAAGACGTCTGCGCTGCCGAGGCTTCTCCAACGAGTGAAGCGTGGTTCTTCTCGGCGCCGCGGCGCTGGGCACGTGTCGTTTTCGAGGAAGGTTTTCAAAGCTCTTGGTTAAGCAGAAGACATCTCGGGGGAGCTGCTGTTTTCTGATGACTCACAAAATGGGCAAGGCCTCTCGTAAGCCTCCAGTTTGGTTTTGGTCCTCAGGGGACCCTGGCGGTCCCGGTAGCTGGCGTGGGCTGGAGGGGAGTCCCCAACGGCCTGCCTGCCGCACCTCCCGTCCCCGGCTCCTGCTCTTTGGAGGACGACAGGCCAGCCTCGCCAGAGGGGACGAGCTGCAAGCTGACGTCCGGTGGGCGGCGGGAAGTGTCGGACTCCAGGCTGGGTTAAGGAGAGCCCGGGTGGGGCCAGGCGGTGTCCCGGCCCTCCGGTGCCGCGCTCCGTCTGCACGCCAGCCGCAGCGGGCCTCACGCGCCTGGCCCTGTGCTCAGGCCCGCAGCAGCAGCAGCACGGGAACCCCGCTTCGGTCCCAGTGAGCGTTCGTTGCCAGGTGGGTGAGGGAGTGCTCCCACCCACGGCCGGGTCGTCGGCAGGTTTCCTTCCTGGCTTCCCGGTCTCAGCACCTCCTGTCTGGCCCCGCACTGGGTCAGAGTGACACAGTGTGAGTTTGATCATGTAAGTCTCCTAAGATGCGTTGATGATTCCTATGCTCAGGGTCAAGACAAACTCCGTAATGTAGTTTGTAGCGGTCTGAGCGTGACCCCGGTGCCCAGGCACCTGGCCACCTGCTTGACCTTCCCCTCCCTGAGCGCCGCCCCTTTCTTGTTTCGTTCATACTTTCTCATTTTATTTTATTTTATTAAATCATGGTCTTTCATTGTTTTTTTTTTAAGTTTATTTATTTTGAGAGAGAGAAAGTGTGAGTGGGGGCAGGACAGAAACAGAGGAAGAGAGTGAGAATCCCAAGCAGACTCCTGATAATGGGGCTCAAACCCACGACCCGTGAGATCATGACCTGAGCCGGGGTCGGGTGCCTAACTGATCGAGCCACCCAGGCGTCCCTTCTCATTTTCGTTTTCCACAGCTTTATGGTCACATCCTTGGGAGAGTCTTTCGTCCCCAGAGCAGGGTGAGGGGCCCGCTGTCCGTCTGCAGCCTGCACCGTTGCGCACGTTGTGTGTGATTTCCGTTGAGCTGTGAGTACGGATCTCCCTGGCTGGGGACGGGGACGTGCCCTGTTTACCACACTCCCAGTGGCCGGCAGGCCCATCGGAGAAAAACAAAGCAATAAGACACTTCAGTTAAATAAGTAGCTTAATAATCCTGGAAGTCAGATTTGTAATTTTACTAACGTGTTTTTGAAGGGAGGAAGTGCGGGCCTACGTAGGATTTCAGGTCCTGCTTTTCTTTAGTCTTTTTTTTTTTTTTTAAATATTTTTTAAAATAGTTTGTTTATTGTTGAGACAGAGACAGAGACCGAGCTGGGGAGGGGCAGAGAGAGAGGGAGACACAGAATCTGAAGCAGGCTTCAGGTCTGAGTTGTCAGCACGGAATCCGACGCGGGGTCTCAAACCCATGAACCGCGAGATCATGACCTGAGCTAAAGTTGGACGCTTAACCGACTGAGCCCCCAGGCGCCCCGCTTTTCTTTAGCTCTGGGTGGATGTGACTGTTAACCACTGTGTCTCCCGAGCACACAGCTGCTGAGGTGTCTTTATTTGGTTTGTGGATTCTACTCACAGCTTGACTTGCTGAAGGATAATGCATATTAAAGGTGTTTTTTTTCCTTCTTAAACTAGTTTGGAGATACAGACAGAAGGCAAATTGTCTTGATTATTTTGAGGCACTTGTGAAAAGGGCAAAGAAAGCAAACAGTGAAAGTTACAGAGGTCCCTTCTAGTTAGCTCGGCACGCGCGGCCCCGAGTGTGGAAGCGCCCTCCTGTCACCCGCCTGGGGGGGCGGTGTTGCTTGGGGCCACGTGGCCTGGGCCTGAGTCCCGCTGCTTCCCTTTGCTGCTTGTGACCTTGGGCCACTACTCCTGCTTCCTGGTCTGTAAAATGAGGTTGCTAACAGTGTCTCCCAGGGTTGTGGTGGAGATCGAAGGCCTCGTCTGCGTGAGGACCGGAAGCGTGGCGGGTTAGCTGTCCCAGAAGCTCCGCGTCGCCGGAGCTTGACTCGTAGCCCTGCGCCTCGGTCGTACGTCACTGCCGAGGGCGCTCACACTGCCCCTGGCCACCAGGTGGAAGTGCCCGAGGAGATTCATACGTCGTCTGATTCCTGGATCCCTGAAGTCTGTCACCCGCCTTTGTCGTCTCCACAAGGTAGCATCTTCCGGAGGGGCGC